>RJWH01002450.1:34048-229894 GCA_004363575.1 Solenodon paradoxus | reverse complement strand
GAGTGACAGACAAGACGTCAGGGATACACAAAATAACTGTTAAGATGTGATAACAAACCCCTGAATGTACTCAACTGATAGCCTGTGGATTCAAGCTACAAAAGGGGCTCCCACTTCAAGCATGTCAGTCGCCTAGACGCCAGCGTAGACCCTATGACGGTCCTTACAGTGACCGGCTGGAAGCCACTGCTCGCCAGCATCCATCGGACGCTCAGCTCTTCGCCGGTCAAAATCATCGCTGCAGCCGCTGTTGAGAGAAGATCGCGGCGGGGCGGCTCTTCAGCTGAGCCCAGGCATCAGGAACGTGTGAGAAATAAAGCCTGTGTGTAATTTGCAACTAATATTTGTGTGGTCGTATCTTACTCCGGCAGCATAGAAATACTAATATTTGTACAAACTCTCCTAAGAGCAAATAAGTAACAGTGTCCCTAGAGTGGTCTGGACATAACTCTCGACCTGCGATTGTCCGATATTTAGCGGGCAGCGCGTGTGTTTTCCATCTCAGGCACATCTCGGACACTATCTACACTACCTTCCTGGAAAAGAATCTGGTAATATCACCAAACATAAAAGAATATGTGCATTCTAATTGTAGGAACTAATTGGGAAGTAAAAATAACACTGAAAGTTCATATTCAGTGTTCTAGCAGTATTTGATGGGTTTCTGAATATTTATTTTTAAAAAGACTAAGATAAAAAGTTATATAAGTTAAAAACTTTGGGGAAAAGCATCATGTACTTTAGATAATATATCTTAATTCTGATAGTTGGAAAATATAAGTATATTTAAGCTAAAGCTTAAATAAATTGATAAAATGGTAAAATTCCTACACAGTTATACTATGTGCACATTAGAAAAATATATAATATTCTATGAAACATGCTGATTTGGCAGTGAAAATTTCATAATGATATGCATCTGGTAAGTGTTAAATTTAAAAAATACAAAATAGGCCAATGAAAGCTGTCATTAGGAAGTGCTTTAATTTTGGGAATTTACTTTTCAATATTTTCCAGTTATCTTACTCATTTACTTTTCAGTGTTTTTTAAATTTCGTGTAATAAGTTAATTTTTATTTTGTCTTTATTAAACATGGCATATATTATTCAAAATATACATTTTATCATTATATTAATTTTATTGAAGGAACATTGCACTATACCATTACACAGATTCAAGGTGTAGCTCATAGTAAATCCACATCTGTATATAATGCATTAAGTTCATGACTATTTCTGTTTTTCCTACATTACAGAATTATTTTTTTACTTGTAGAATAGTAGAATAGTCATGAAGTATGCCATACCCACTTTATTTTACATCAGACAAATAAGTAAAATAGATTCCAAAGAACATGATATCATAAAATATCACTGGAATTTTGGTAGATTTGGGTTAAGTTGAAGATTTTTTTTTTTAAGGCAAGTACACAGAACAAAAACAAAATAACTAATTTATTATATTAAAGCAAATGCCAGTATAAATTCAATATTCCTACATTCTAGCTTTACTAGCATTGCATTTGGGGTAAAGGCTAATTATTTATGCTCCTTATTTGAAAAAAAATTTAATAGTCATTTCAGATTTTATCTAATGCCCTGTTGAACTAAACTCGATACGAAATTTATGATCATGGAGATTCAATATTGACTCGTATAGAAGGATGAATTATAATGCTTCCATGATTTTATTCTTCCCCAGTCTGTAAAGAAAAATGACATATATTCATTGGTTTTTATTATATTGTCACACATTTACATTCTTATATGTGCTCAATATTTAATGACACAATGCATGATTATTGGTCTGGCTTGAAAATGTTTTAAAAGTGTGGGCTATTTTGTACATCACTTATATTTCCCAAAAAACAAGACTGAATCCTATGTGATTCCTTTTTGTGTATGATTTTGAAACGCTAAACAAATCCTTCTTAATGTATGTGCTTTAGAACCATAGAAACTTCAATCATATTAGTTTTGCTGCCATAGAGAATTGTACTGTTTAGTAATTGTCAATCACATCTTTTACTCCAGGAAGAGAACAGATTTACATTCTCTGACTGAAACGTTCATGGTGGGTAATCTTTGTAACCAGGCAGTAAACTTCAACCCATGCCTAGCCCTCCAACAAAACATTTGGTTAACATATAATCTAGTTACAGAAAAGCTAACCTGGAAGAGACACAATGTATTGAACTGCTCTCTTCTTTTGAGGTAAGAAGTCTTACGAATAATCCGATAAGCTAGAAGATGCCCTGTTGGTATCACAGTTTCTAATATCATCAATGGTTGCAAATACTTTACCTCTCCCCATCTTGCCCCCTACACTACATTTCCTCTATAAAATCTCTGTGCCCCCACTCAGTGGGTGAAGTGGATTGGAAACAGAGTTCTCTCATTTCTTCCATTAGTACTGCTCAATAATAAACCAAATTTCCTTCCACCAACATCTCTTCTGTCAGTGAATCCGGGTCTGGCAACAGATTCAACACGCGTTGTATGAACTTCTACCCATAGCTACTGATACCGTTACCTCAAAACTTTCTTGTATTACTCATATTTACTCAAAGAAACATAATGCTTAACAGTGAAACGATTTTTCACTAAAGCAATACATTACTAATGAATATTGATAGGATACACAATCCATCTTTCTGATTGGCCAAAGTAAAGGAGAATGATGTAGAAATACAACAAGAAGAGTTAAGGAATAAAGGATAGTCTTAAATTATTTTACACAAAAGGAGATTGTTTACTTAAATATCTGTTTTAGGAATTTGAATAATTATTGAAAGATCATTTTTTATTTATGATTTAGCTTGCTAGGGCTGCCATACAAAATACCACACAGACAGGTGGGCTTAAACAACAGAAACGTATTTTCTCTTAATTCGGGAAACTGAAAGATGAGGTGTCAATAGGCTTGTTTTCTCCTTGGCTTGTGGACAGCTGCCTTCTAACTATGTCTCACTTGGTCTTTTCTCTGAATTCCAATCCTCTTTGCTTATAGGAATACGAGACAGATTGAACTAGAGCCCAACCCAGTAACCACATTATAACTTGCAATGGCAATCAGACGTATTTGTAGCTAGGACTTCAGCATATACATTTGGGAGGGAACACAAAACAGTTCATAACCACTTTGTGAAATACTGTTTTGCATTTTGTTCTGAACCAATTAAAAAAAACTTACCATCTAAAGATACTGACTTTGTGTGACTTATTTATACACCTTTGGAAAAAAAGGAATTACCAGTCCTGATGGCATTTACAGATGTGATTTCATTTAAACAGTGATATGAAATTTTCCAGAAGAATGGGGAACTTGGGCTATCACAAAATCATCTTCTGCAAAGAGGAACGGCAATTGCAAACTGACCTCTTCAGGTATTTCATGTTTGGACTATTCTTTTAAACTATCACTTGAACCATTTAAACTCCAGATATATCATGACAAGCTCTATATTTGCATAATACCACTTAACTTACTGATTACCTTATTTCTAATGATTAAAGCTACCCACACATACATACATGCTAATTAACAGAAAACTTCTATCTATATTATATATATATATATATATATATAAAATAAAGTATAGACAAGATATTTTCCATTGCAAAAAATGAACACATTAAAACAGGTGTTTTGAACTTAGATACACTAAAATTCTGAAAGACTGTATTTCAAAAAATTGGCAATGTATTAGTTAATGCCAGCCATTCAGCTGCTTAAAGTTATCCTAACATTACTTTTTGTTGTGATTGTAAACTGTTTCCTATTCAATGAACTTAATGTGACACTCTAAATGATTATTTATTTCAAAAACATTCAAAAGAATTAAGATGTTTTGTCATAATATTACTAATTTTTAAATGCTAATTTTGTTCTCAATTTTATGTCCACTATCATTATCAATTTCTTTTGTGTCCACATTTTGATGAAAACAGATTTTTCTTTCACGCCTGGTTTATTTTTGCTTAAAATCCAATTTAGACTTGATTTTGTTTTAACTAATTTTCCTTTTTGTTTTTCTGAATAACATTCACAAAACATCCCTTACTTTTACCCTAAATTATGCTATACAACAAATGCTTTTTCATCAGAATTCCTTCTGATGTACTTTGTGTTCATCTGAAGTTTAAGTTTTCATACTTGAGGATAGAACTAATGAACAGGAGTGACTGCTGATAGCAACATTTCTCTTTGTAAAAGAAATTAATGATGAATAAATATATCATTTATATATGAAGACAAGCAATAGTTATTAATTTTAAGTAATCCACTCTATTTTTCTTATTCAGATCCTGGAAGATTAAATGATACATATTACAGTTTTTGGCTGTCAAAGAAGCCATGTTTTTCTCACTTTTTTGAAACTTTAAGTATTTCTGCTAATAATTATGAATGTAACATCTCATACTAACAGGATGACTGCATTATAACTGAGTTTTCAGGCACTTCCTTATTTACTTCTTCACTCATTATCATACCACTTCCCAATCATTACTCATGATTTCTGCTGCCACTTCACCCAAAATATAGAATGCATTCTGCCAGTAAGAAGCAGGAATGAGGCAGGCTGGGTTTATGTCCTCATTAAGACCCTTTCATGAAGTTGGGTGCATCACATTTGCTTACAACCAATGGCCAGAACCCAGTGTCAGGGCTATTATAGCTACAAGCTGAATTGATTATTCCATTATTGACACTTCACAAATGTGATTTTAAAAAAAAAAAGTTCATACATTTTTAAAAAGTAATTTAAAAATCCAGATTATTTTATAAAATTGATTTTTTGCTTTGTTTTGATTACTTCCTGTTAATATGAGCAAAAGCGAGAAAACCTAAACTAATCCCATGCATAGCATATTCTACTCATAGTGCTTTTGTGAAATCTTCTTGAACACCTCTCTCAACTGATCTTCCACAAGAAAATATTTTCTGTTATTGAATGGGCTGTTCTAGGCTTTTAGTATCATGCACAATCTTCCCTGACTTGCCTATTATTTTAGAGAAATATTTACTTAATGTGTGGAAGATAATAGCCATGATGCCTAAAACATTTACATAAATCAAGCTAGGAAAAAGTCTTCTTGAAATAATAGTTAAAATATTACTACAGATTCTCACCCACACTAGTGTGTAATGTAAATGTTTTGGCTAATGCCCACAGGCAAATTAATCATAACAGGTTGTCAGGATATTAAATTTGGGATTAAATATTTGCAAATCATTATAGTGAATATGCAAATAGTGATTATTTGCATGGCAAATGATAACAGCAGTTGAATTTTAGCTGCCTGAAAGACTATAAGAGAAAGTAAGGAATTTTCTCCTTATAAAAATATATACTTTTTTTAAAGTTTAAGAAATTAATTATATCGAAAATATAAAAATTATAAAAATGATCTAAAATAAGAGCAATCATAAGGAAATAAAGTAAAATAATAAATTTTAAATAAGGGAATATAATCAATGGTGAGGAAAGTAGAAAAGGGAAAAAAAGATAAAATATTTTAATAGGTAGTATAAAACAGTATGTCTGAAAATGATACCTAGAACTTATCATTTTTATTCATTAATTAAAATAACTGAAAGCAAAAAAATGAAAGAGGTAGTAAAGACAGTTAGGTACATTGAACTCTACCTCTCTTGCAAATTACAACCCAAAGCTCTGAGTCATAAAAGAAAACAACCACCAAGAGACGGAAAGATACAGAGGAAGTCAAAATGGCTAGAAACCTGAATACCTCAGCAAAGACACACTACTGGGCAACCTGGGACTTAAATTTGCTTCTCTATGTCCCATCTCAGATGCAAATGCAGTATGCAACCCAGAACCACTAATCTGCACAGAGAAAACAAAGAAAAATGAAAATGCTCATTGTCTCTAATCAGACCAAGAAAAGTCTTGCTAAACAGAACATCTACTCTTTGGTTTAACAACTTTATTGAGGGGTAATATTTGTAGTATGCATTTCATCAACTTCAGGTCTACAAATCAATTATTTTTAGTAAATTTCCCAAATCATAAAACCATTAATATCAATCAGTTTCAGAATACTTTCATCCCTAATAAGGTCCCTCAAACCTATTTATGTGTAATCATCTGTTCCTATTATCAGCCCCAGGCAATCCTCGTCCTATACCCTATCTTTACAAATGTGTTTTTAGGGGGTGTTCTGTTTAAGTGGAATTGTCAAGTATATGTTCTCTTGAGTCTAGTTTCTTTCTCTTAGCATAAGGTTTTGAGATTTATACATGTTGCAGCAAGCAAGCAGTTCATTTCTTTTTATTGCCGAGTAGATTTCACTACATGGCAGTAATATATCTTATCTATCTATTCACGAGTCAATAATAGTCATTTTATCTGCTCATGGTCTTTGGTTATTTTGAGTAATATGAATCTGAATCTACATCTAAGTCTTAGTGGAGAGTGTGTGTTATTATCTCTGCATAGACACCTAGGAGTGGAATTGCTAGATCACTGAACAACTGCTACTCAATTTTTTAAGAAACTGTCAAACTGTTCTATTATAATTATCCAGCATTTTACATTTTCACAAGAAATTATGAGATGTCATTCGTCTATATCTTTGCTAATATTTATTTTGTCTCTTATTAATTATAGCTCTTTTTAGGGGATGAGACATGTCCTTTCATATCTTTTGCCTATTTTAGGATTGGGTTGTTTTCCTTTTTTGTATTAGGTCACAAATGATCAGTTAAATGCTAGGTACAAATTCTTATAAATTATTTGTTTATTAAATATTTTCTGATAGTTGCTTGACTTTTAATGATGAATGGTATATTTATATTTCTATTATTAATTAGTTTATAATATTATGAGTTTTTCTTTTTTTTATTTTTTTTGGAAGAGAGAGGAGGAAGAAGCGTTTTTAAAATTTACTATATTTAGTTGTTCATCTTGGTTGTTCCTCCTAGGACATGAACTTGGGTGCTTGGTAGGTATGTGGCTAGAAATGGCAGACCACCAGTGTGTGCCATATTTGAATGTCTCTTAATGGTGTCTTTGGAAGAATAAATTTTGAATTTAGATGAAGCCTATCAGACAGATTTCTTTTTCTTCTGGTTTGCCATTATATGTTATAAAGTATTTATCCAGTTCAAGGTATCAAAGACTTTTTTCCATGCTTTCTTCTACAAGTTTTGTTGCTTTAGCTCTTAAATCTAAGTCATATTTTGAGTTAATTTTTATATGTTGTATGACAAGGATCTAAGTTAACTTTGTATGCAGTTATCCAACTTCCCCAGGACCATTTTTTTGAGGCAATCACAGATCATCCTTTCCCCCAATTAATTGCCTTGCGATATGTGTAAAAATCAATTGACTAAAAATATAAGGATTTATATCAGGATTCTCATTAATTTGCATTTACCTACATGTTTTCTCTTATTCCAGTCTTATAACTATAGTTTTATAATAGTTTTGTAAATCTAGAAATAAAGATCATCAATTTTTTTTTTTCTTTTTCTTTTTAAATGAAGGAAAAAAAAGAACGAGGGGAAAGGAAGAAGCATGCTAATTTATTTATTTCCACACCACCACACATACACACCCCCAGTCCTGGGTCAAGAACCCAGGTCCTTGGACTTTACATGGTCCACACCCCAGGTATCTCAGCTACCTGAGCCACAAGTACATAAGCCAATATGTTTTCTTTTTCAAAATGATTTTGACTATTATTTGCATTCCCACTAATATTTCAAAATCAAATACTACAAAAATATGCTTGTTGGAATTTGGAGACTCTAGATCAATTAAGGTCACCTTTGAAAATCTATTTACATGATGCATTATTCAATTTAGATTTTCTTTAATCTTTTCAGTAGAGTTTTACTATTTTCATTGTCGCTATCTTCCCCTTCTGCTGTTATTGTTGTTAAATTATCTCAAGTATTCTATTTCTTTTGATGCTGTTGTGAGTGGAATTGTTTGCTTAAACATATTTTTGGATTACTCATAACTGCTGTGTAAACATTCAACTGCTTTTGTATATTAATCTTCTGTTCTGCACCTTTGAAATTCCTGAACAGACACTTTTGATTCTATTCCACCTACTAGGACCATCAACAAAGGAGTTTCTCTCTGCTGCACTCTGCTATGGACAGCCTTTCTCAACTACACACTGTGACCAATGAGATTCTGGACAGTATGCTTCTAATTCTCTCCAACCATCGCTATGCCAACTCAGGCAAAGAGACTCTTAACCTCTAGGTCCTTCTGGTGGAAAGCTGTGGGTCAATGTCCTAAATGGCTGACTCTTAATCTGGTAGTAAAAATGTACACCAAAAAGTGGTGTTTTTAAAATATTGTTTAAAATAAACTCATGTAGATAAATTTAAAACAGGTTGCTCTTTAATTTTTTTTGTTTTTTCTTTCTGTGTCTGGTGTACCACTGCAGAAGAGGGTTCTACAATGACAGAGAACTGGACAACGGCTTTGGGCTAGGTTCTAACAGGTGAGCCAATCAGCTGATATTTAGTCCAGAGGTGGACTGTAGATGCCCCACAGTTGAGCTAGACAGCGGGAAAGGTGACTAGGTACCAGACACAGTCCTCGTAGCGAAACGATGACATCACAATTATGAAAATGGAAACTTAAAATGATCCATTGAGAAAAAATGAACCAACCTGGCCTAAGATACAGTCTTAAAATAGGTTCCCTACATGCCAACAACCTTGATATAACAAAATGGAATATGTGCAGAAACTGTATCATTTTCAATGGATTTGATACTTGGATATTACAACTTTTTGTACTCTCTCTTAACAAGTAGATAGGCTGTTATATTCATTTATGCAGGTCTGAATCTCAAAAGTATTCAGACTTATTGATCCAAGTATGATAGACCCTAGAATATATTATCAAAAGTAATCAAATATTTATCATTTTCTTCCTTGCTTTACTAAATCCAATCTTTGTGAATCCTCTCCCCCACCTTAAATATTTGCATGTCTAATAAAAGTGGTAAAAGAAAAAGCAAAACAGAAAGATGGTGTCTCTCTACTTCACCACTAGGTGCTGTCACTAAGGAGACTAGGTGACAAAACTTGTTGACTTGTTGTCCCCACCTGGCACTAAGCATCAAACACCAGCAAAAAGATACTGCACCTGCTGGAAACTGTCGACAAAAGACTTATTCATGATACCCTGCTAACTGACCTGCCATTGTGCAGAATAAAACTCATCAAAGAGGTCATGGTTCTTTTTCTCCACCAGGATGACTGCTATAGAAAAAAGAGGGTGGAGAGCTCTTCAATATTGTACAACCAACCTATATTCTGTAAACCCCAACAGAGCAGGCACATTACCCTCAAACCAGAATATGGAGGCAGGATCAGAGAGAGGGAAGTGCTGGGTAAAAGCCTTATTGAACTGTTATGACATCCTCTGCACACACCAAGTAGCCTATTTGTGAATATTTTATTTATAGACTCAACATAGCAGAAGCTTGAGTGCTTAAGTATGGAGTATTTAACTACTTCACTTTAGAGCACCCCCAAAGTTTCAGTATGGTCTTTAATCAACAAGTCTAGTGGCCCAGAAAAGCACTGCAAAGACTTTCAAAAGTAAATGGACATTCAAAACATGACCCACAAAAGTGAGCCAATATATGCTCTCTAAATAAAAACGTGTCGATTGCCTTTTAAAATATAAGATTCAAATAGGACCTAGAGTCTCATGACAAACATGAATTGTGCAAAGTTGAAGTAAAATGATTGTACTGTGAGAATTTTGTATTTTTGCAATTTTCCCTTTTAGCTTGTTTGTTTCATGTTTTATCATCATTTGTGATTCACAAAATAGCAGACAATGCACTGTGCTATATTTTTTTAAGAAGAGGTGTCAAATAGAGTAGGTTTCTAGCCACAAGAGAGTGGATAATTCTGACAAAGATAAAGAGTTAGAATAATCCAAGTACTTTATTACATTAATGTAACAAGGTTCACAGACAAGTTGGTCATTATACTGAAAACCACTTTCATGCAAAATAGTTTTTGTTCTCCTATTCAATTGAGTGTCATTTACAACCAAAAATCTAGATATAGCCAGGAAAGACACCAACAAAACTGAGAAGATGAAGTATAAACTATTGTCACTTACAACACACTGATTATTTCAGATGGTGATCTGAATCAAACAAATAAATTGATAGGTGTTTTTGTTTGTTTTAATTCACTGTCAGTTCTGGACTCTGGAGGCAAGTCCTTCATTAGTAGGATGACACTTCAAAAACAGTTAATTATATATGGCAAAAACTTGTTTAATCAGCAATGTTTTTAAAAATTTCTGAAAACCTAGACTGAGATACTACATCTGGCATATGAGTGATACAAAAGTTTAGCAGAGGAAGAGTTCTTAATAAGGTGTTTGAAAGGTGAGTTGCTATGTGCTTGTGAAAATAATAGGTCAGATTTCACTTAGTGAGTGCTTTGAGAATGAAGACTGTCTGCAAAACTACTTAACAGATATGTTTAAATTAGCTGATCATACATCTGCAGTGGAACGAAGACAAATGTTTTGATTTCAAGTGATAGTATTCCTGAATTTAAAAGAAAAGTGGATCTTTGGGGAAAATATTGCAAAATAAAATACTGAGATGTTTCCACTACTCCTTTGGTTGAAAGTAATACAGAATATCAGAAAGTCTCAAGTTTTATAACACCATTTGAAAATCATGGAGAACACAATAGAGCAGATTATCCCTCGCCCTCACTTTCAATAGTTGTGGGTAAGTGGGTTAGGATCGTTTCTCTGTATTTTTGGTTCAACCTGAGAAATTGGTATATAGACAGAGAAGAGGAATAATTTTACAAATTGTAGACTGATTTCGTGAGCAGGGTGGAATTAACTGATCTTCCCTAGGCAGAATTCAGATTTTATAAAAGAAGAGTAGCTGCCATTTACAAAAAAGCAATGAACATTTAATTGAGTTCCCAACTTCTTTAGAGTGCCAGCAAATTTCCTTATTTAAAAGAAAATCAAGAACAAAGACGAACTCAATTTAGTTAATATGAAATATCCGTGGACATTTTTCCATAGTTAATCAAGGTTAGGTATTAGTGTAGCATGAAAACATTACAGAGGTAAATTAATTTCTTACTTTTAGAGTAAAATTGAAACCCATTCAGGCATGTCTAAGGCTGTACAAAGATCAAGAAACTAATACAAGGGTGTTAATAAGTTAAATTTTAATTTCTAGCTCTATATCTGTGTTTGATCATGTTACCGAGGAAGAAATATTTTTATGTCAGTGCTACATAAAATCTTCAGCTATACTTTATTTAGATTTTATTTAAGGGATTAGTGTTATAGTTATAATTCAATTTTGTCATATATGTTTATATTACAGATAATCTTAATTCATATAAATTTACAGCCACTATATTACATCTACCAAGCTTACCTTTAGAACATTAAATCCTGACTGGATTCTACCAAATAGTGATTAGAAAACAGTTGATATTTTAAAAATTTATCAAAAGAAAATAGATTAATTTCAAGAAAGATGAATCATCTTTTACCCTTTTTTTGTTGTTGTTGTTGTTTTGTTTCCTTTAGTTAACAACTCTAAGTCATTTTTGTTTAAATGGGGGAAAAGACTCTTACATACATGATATTTGATATGTCACACCTCATTAACACATCAAGTCATTAACAGAGAGCAGAAATGTGTGATGAGGATTATAAAACACTTCTTTCAGTTAAGAAAAATCAAGTGTGAACTTTTAAAAGAAGGAAATTTCCAATACTTAATGTGTTTATTTAATTAAAATCACTATCCTTTGAAAGAAGAAAATCACACAAAGAGGGAATAAGCTGACCAAAAATAGGACATTTACTAAAAAAAAGTCTTTGCTTCTCAACAGATCACTGACAATTTATATTTTGATTATGATAGAGAGCTCACTGAGCATGAGAAATTGCCATGACATAAGGTACTATAACTGACTTCAGGGTTCCCTGAGATGGGACATGGATTCAAGCTCATGCAGCATAAAATGTCTGAGGAATGCTGCTCTGGAGTCTTGAGAGTTACTCAGCTATAACTTCCAGAAACAACATAGATAAGTCTGATAAAATAAGCTTGAGCATAAGAAGTCAAATATAAAATAACACACTGTGTGATTCTATTTTTACAAAGCACAAAATCCAGTCTTTCAAGGTAAGTTATTACTCTTAAAAGCAGTGATGACTGGTGGGAGGCATCTTCTGCTTATTTAATTTTGTGGTAAGTCATTATCTTGTGTAGGTTCATCAGAAAGGTCCATTTAATAAAAAATTATTCCACTGAATTCATTATACACTTAGTATTTCTGCACTTTTTAATGTACATTAGACATCATCAAAAGTTGTAAGCATAAACCCAACAAACGTTTCGCAAAAATACAATCAAAAGTATTGTACTTACTGAATGGAGTCATGGAAATTGAACGTAAAAGGATTAAACAAAGGGAGAACTATGAAGGCTGTAGAATAAACTAGCTCTTGGATTAAAAAAGAAAAAACAAAGCAAAACAAAAATGCTTCAGGACTTAGCCATGACCCCACAAGTGCCCAATATATAATTTAAAAAATGCACATATTTATTCTTGGTGGTCCAAGAATGCATGTGTTTACATTCTCTGGTTCATATGTAGAAAAACCTAGAACCTTATTACCCTACTACTATAGATGATCTATAGAAATGCCTAAAAATTAGATTAAAAAAATCATTTTACAAAGCATTCACACTTATTACCAAAAAGTAAATATTTGCACATGCCCTTGTGACTTGGTTGGCTGAGCTGTGGAAAACATAAAGTACAGAGACCCCAAGGCCTGGGGCTGGGGCGTAAAGGGCAAAATAAAAATACTTCTTCCTCTTCTCCCTCCCTTCATGTGAATACATATTTTTATATATATATATATATATATATATAATATATATAAAATCTCTTTATATTTACACATACATATACACATATATATTCTATCAAAATCTTTGCATTCTAACAAGACTACTAATTTCATATTCATGACCAATATATTTCATTATCTTGATATACCTCTATGGATTTGAGTGTGGACACATTTTGTGTCTGTGTGTGAACATAGTTAATCAGACTTTTAATGAAATTTCCATCCCAAATGTTATATTTTCAACTGCTCTTGGCCTCCTATTTCTGAAATCCATGTGGGAAATATAATCATGACCTTATTCTCAATGTTTAACATAATTCCTGATTTCTCTAGATTAATAAATTCTAAAATAGCTATATTGTATACACGTGGACCTATATAAACACGTGAGAAGCCTTCTGGAATCATAAATTCTATCACATGCAAAAGGGAAGTAAATGTCAGCAGAGATATTCTCCTCTAAGCCCATGTTGGCCCCCGCTTCCGCAGTCAAAGAGTGCTGCCAAGTTATGCACACACCGCTCCCAAACTCAGATGGTAAAAAATGCCTGGGATAATTTATGAGCAAACACTCTTTTATGACTGCTTCAAATATCATATCTTTAGACAACAGGAAATAGATATAAACAAATAATTTTATTTTGTCCCACGCCAGTACACAGAAATATGATAAAATTACAGTCAGGGGTACTCGGAGAAATTTGCAAAGGTCAGCTCATCATTTGACACATTTTTAGCAAGTGGCAGTAGAGAGTCTCGCTAACTGCTCATGTTACTGGAAAAATCATGATGTTTAGTGTTTAACTGACTTCCCAATGGTAGTTTTAAGGGTAAATCTAGCTACCAAATATATTATCCTACCCCTGATTTTTACTCCACACAACTGCTCTATTACCATTGCAGGGGGAAATGTAGGGCCCCAAAGAAACACTGTCTAGGTTTCCTTTTGAGACCACAACCTTCCAGACCAATAAAGGTCCTAGGGGCTGGGGAATTCCCTGAGCCACACAGGCTGGTTCCTGAGCACTAGAGGCCCATCTTGGTAACTCTCTGCAAAGATTCATGCAATCCCTTCATCAATCTGATGATTTCCCCAGAACCACAAGGAGCTGGGGCCACCAGAATGCCAGAGGTTACTTTATAGACACTGGAACGGGGGTCTGCCCAGAAGTCCCCTCCCAAGAGTATACCTCTAACCAGTTCCCATCCTGCAGTGCAGCCCTTTTGCCCAGGAGAACTCTGCAGCCTGCTTTTGCTTTCTCTCTCCTTCATTTTCTCTAACAAACTTATAAAACTTGATGATCACTTTAATGATCAAGAATTCTTTTTTGAACCATTCACCACCAAAGCCCAGAACCCCTCATCAGCATGACTTCAGCAAAATCTGCCCTCTGACTAAGAAAACTGACCTCTCACAATCATCGTCAGACCATCCTGGAAAAACAGTATCTCTAACTTCCACTGCAAAGATTTTAAAGTTCACAAAAAGTCTTGGTAGTTAAATGAATTTCCAAAGGCACATTTTTAAAATCGTGCACACTTATTGAATTGAATTGCTTATTACCATGCAAATAGCTTCCAGAACTTCCTTTCTAGAGCTGTATTTTGTTAATGAATTTCATCGGTTCTTCCTTCTGCCTAATTTCAGAAGCTGAAGTACTTAAATATTTTCAATTCAGTGTCCTGGCTCATGTGGTTTTATTATTCAGAGACTTTCGGTGGTTCCTTCTTTGAGTCTAAAAATTGTGACTATTTTTCTATAGACACCTGCACCCTATTGATTTTCTAATCTAACTTTTTCCTTTCATTACCATTTAAAAAAAATGTCAATAGGGAACTGCCTCACTTGTCCAGTGATTCAGTAAAGCTTATAGTCCTACATAAAGAGACATAATAAAGTGCATCCTATGATTCACAGAGTTGAAAATTTTCAAAAATAAAAAAAGTTTAATAATAGCATAGGTAGGGAGAAATGTAGGGCCACAAAGCAGCATGGTCTCGCTTTCCTTTTTAGACCAAGTCCTTCTAGATCAATAAAAGTCATGGGGGACCTTGGAATGCCCTGAGCACGAGAGGTCAGCACTTGTTAACTCTGAAAAGAGTCATGTAATCTTTTCATCAACCTAATATATAACCACAAGGAGCGGGGACCACAAGAATGCCAGAGGTTACTTCATAGACCTGGAGAACTTTCTGGAAAATCCCCTTTGGCTTTCAAACCTCCTCATGAACTCTTTTCCCTTGTTAATTACAGACACTGGAAAAGGGATCCGCCCAGAAGCTCCCTCCTAAGATTATAAATCTATTCAGTCCCCAGCCTGCAGCTCAGCCTTTCCTTCCTGGAACTGCCTCCTGTTTCTGCTTTCTTTCTTCTCCATTTTCTCTAATAAACTTACACAACTGCACCTGAATGCTCAAGAATTCCTTCTTCACCACGGGGCCCAGAGCCCTTCATCAGCAGGTGTACCTCCTGCACACATGGGAGAAACCCAGTGAAACTGAGTGACTTGCCAACTGGTGTTAGTTTATAATTCAAATACTCTTATATAGTCAAAGGATGTTATGAGGAGGTGGGGGAGAGGACTGTCAGCCACTTGAGATCAGTAGGACACAGGAAACAAAGACTAGGACCTGACACAAATTAAGGTTCCGCTTTCTTCACAGCTACATTCCATCTAAGTTTGTGAAGGAGATGTTTTACAAAGGGATTGTTCTGTTACATGTGTAAATGTCTTTCAAAATAAGTACCTCCTGAATGACACCCAATCCTCAAAGTCCCTTCTGTGAAATAAAATCTTGCCCAGAAGACATATTTTAGGGATGACAGATTTTTGCTTCCCTAGAGTCTCATCTTTTAAATTTCCCAAGAAATTTCATAATTGTTCAATTATTGCACAGAATCTGTCTCTGAGTCTTGAGAATAGATCAGTCCAGTTAAATCTTAGGAGAGAGAGAGAGAGAGAGAGAGAGAGAGAGAGAGAGAGAGAGAGAGAGAGAGAGAGGAGAGAAAGAAAGAAAGGAAAAGAGAGAAAGAATCTAACAAATACAAAGGACTGTGCTACATAGAATAAAAATACTTTTACCTAACCCAGTTCATTAAATATCTGAAACCATTACATCCACATCTAAACTAAAATGACAAACCTCAAATAATGGGCTCACATTTCGTATTGTAAACCCCAAAAAGTCCCTGAAATCCTTTACGCAATTTGCACTTAGCAGTCATTACTATTTTTGTCAATTCTCTTCACCACAAACTTTTTACTTGATTTCTAAATAGTACATGACTTGGCATATGAACGGATAGTCTCACTTGTGGTTATAATTGATGCACATCCCCATGATGACAGAGTGTCCTTCTCCACAAAGTACTTTAAATTTATTTAAAGTACGTCAGTTTATTGACTTAATTAATTTTGCTCCTTTGTCTTTGCTCTACCTGCACCAGCCCGGCACCACCCTCACGCAGTATTAGTGACTTTCCTTGGGTTAGCGCTCCTCAACGTTCATGCCATCGTGCATACCTCAAAACATGGGTCCCCAAAAATCATCCAGGTAATCAAAGGAGGGGACTGGGATAGGAGACCAGAAAAAAGAAGTTGACTTATATTCATAAGTGCAATTTAATAATTTACTCTAAGTATGAAAAAACATTTCAAAAAAGAGCAACATAGGTTCAGCAATTTATTGTTAATATCTGAAAATGTATAGTCATCAGATACTGAGTGGGGAAGTTTGCATTTCTCCTCTCATAATTACTTCCTTAAATACCTGTTTTCCACCTCAGAGGCTGTCATGGACCCTTTCTGAGAGAGGTGACAATTTAATATATATATGTATATGTATATATATGTATACGTGTATATACACATACATACACACATACACACGTTATTTTGATAATTCAGCTAAGCTACTCTACGGCGTTGCCATCTTAGCTTGCGCTCTGTGTGCCACGTGGCCAGCAGGGATTTGAAGTGACACCTGCTGCAACGTGGAGCACGCGCTCCAGACAACAGCTCATAGAGTCACAAGTTCCTGATCTGAAGCCCCAGCAGCATTTATGAGCAAGTCTCCCAGGCTTCCCAGGTCTTCTCTGTGTGTGGCCCTTAGATAAAGCTCTCAGAGTTTGCCAAATGCTTGCTCCTTTTGGTGCTGAGGGATAATACGGTCTGAACTTGCGAGTCCCAAAGCATTCGACCCCTGAGAGGCATGTGGCCCAGACCCTGCCTCTGCCTGAACCCTGCCTTGACGCCCCCACAGTAGCCCCTCATGGTGGGTGGTGCACTTTCTGCAGGACCTGTGAGTAATACACTCCTCTATTTCAGTTCCTTCGGGTCTTCTATTAAACTGTATCTCATCATCTGACAACTCAGGGCTTTAAGTAAGAAGTGATAATTTAAGATACTCTATAAATCTAAGTTGTAAATTGTACATGACCTGAAAGTAACTTCTCTGCAGCTCTTTTAAAATTCAAGAATACACCATTCTGCCATACCAGTTTCTATAGAACTGTCTCACTCTTTTCACTAGTGGCATAATACTATATTAAGTAGTCATCCGGTCTTGCTTTCCTTATTCCACAACACCGTCTTCCTCTAATGTTGCTATTAAAGAGAATGCTAGAAAAAAGTACATATGCAATTGGACTAAAGTCAAGTACAATTGGTTAATATATGATCACACTTTCCTATTATATAAATTCCTAATATATGGTTTTACTGTATCAAACACACACACATATATATATATATTTTTTTTTTTAATCTGTGTGGATATATATGTAACATTTACCTTCACAGAGAAATGTATTTCACTACCAACGTGTGAGGACATAATTTTTCTAACATATTCATCAAAGTATGTTAACAAACCCTTTTGTGAATTTCAAAATGGTATAAAAGGATATCTCAAAGTAGTTTTGATTTGGCATTTTTCTTAACAAGACTGCAATTGAACATTTAAAAGTACATATTTTAGAATAATTTTCATTTGCTTTTCTCAATTCATATTCCATTTATACTTTTATAACTTTTATAACTTCACTTTTAAAAATTGAATTTTAGGAACTCTTTAGAAATTGAGAAAATAAATCTTGGTCTGAGACGTGAGCTACATTCTCTTAAGCCAATTAATCAGTCACTTGTCTCATGACATTATTTTTCTGTATTAAAATCTGTGACTTCTGTGCCATTATAAAAATCCTTCCAATGTTTTTGCTCTGAACATTAGTGGTTTTATTCTTACTTTTAAAAACTTGATGTGCCTGGAATAATTTTACTGTTAGATGTGACATAAAGATCCAACTGCATTTTTTTCAATAGCTACTTAGTATTTACAAGTACGTTTATTAAATATTATATATTTCTGACTGATTTGAAAAGGTAATTACCATGCTCTAAATTCTCCTATGTGAGGTTACTGATACTCTTTGTAATTCTACTAAGTTTATAATTATAATTGTTGGAGCGTTTGTAGTGAACACCTTAAGCAGAAAGCGAAATGTGGCGACTATGCGACATTTAACAAACAAGGTGAAAGCCCTCAGGCTGATAGAAGCCTGGTGGGCAAAGCAAGGAGCTGAGACCTCTCTGAGTCACCTCTGCAGCGGCTAATTAGACCCCCCTCACCAGCCTGGAGCATCACACCCAACTTCTGGTGACTGACAACCACTCATCTGCCACTGAGAAACTACCTGAAGCTAATGTCAAGCTTAACTGAAAAAGACTTTAAAAAACGAAGCTACAAAGCATGAGTTTAGTTTCACAGACTCCAAGGACGCTGCACACAGGAGTCACAAACACTAGCATCTTTGGGACCTTTTGCTGAGACTCAAGGCGACTTCCCGCGGGAAGCTGAGTTCTCCAAGCCAGCTACCCTGCTTCTCAGAGACTATATCCCAGCCTTCTCAATGAGCCTGTTTAGTTCTGGGTTAGTTTATTAAGTATATGACCACCACTGGTGACCACGACCACCACTGGTGACCACAGCCACCAGTTTTACTTGGGACTGTGTATGTCATGTGATGTGTGAAGGTGTGACGCGTGAATAAACCAAGCATTCGAAAGACAACATGACTTGGAATTACTGACTGCTCACCTCTGATCACAGCAGCATTTTAATAATGCTTAGTTTTTATTTGGCTTGTCCTGCTTCATTAAATTTCTCTTGCCTATCATAAATTCTTTTTTTCTTTTTAAACAGGAGATTCATCCTTTCTAATTTCAAATAACTGATTTTAGTACTTAATTGGTACATTTTGGGCCATTCTTTTCCGTGATATAAAATGAACATACTTTTTCGTATATATATATGTATTCATATATATGCATTATTTCTATAATTTTACTATTTCATGTAATATGTTTTGAACATTTAAATAATTTTTTAACTCACCGAAGATTTGTAATAATTTAATAATTTTAACATTTTAACTCTTTATGACACTTTGTGCTTTGCATGAAATATTCTCGTTGAAATATAAGCTCACACATTATCTTGGATTTGCTGTATTATTTCTTCTTTTGATCTACAAAGACACATTAATTATTCTAGCAGTTGAAACACTTAATTTCTAAAACATATTTTTTTGTCTGTACATCATTATTTTTGAGATTGGATTCCTGTTAGCACATGAGTAAATAAATATTTCTAATGCTCACTTTAAAATATAATTGTATATCTATGCACAGTAAACTTTAAAGACAAGTATCTCTGATATCATAATGGACAAGGGAAAACCTATTCATACAGATCCTATTTCATGATACCAAAATGTTTTTCAGAGGTGATATATCTTGCTAGCAAGGAATATTAATATCTTTCCCCTAACTCTGATTGTCTTAGCTTGAGTCTTTTATATTTTCTATGAAACAGACTTACAACTGACTGTATTTAATTTACTCCTGTTAAAAGGAATGAGGAAGGTAAAGAGGATGCAGTCATTGATCATTTATTTTGTGAAAGTAATTCTCAAGAATCTACACTGTGCCCTCTAACATTTAATGGAACTTTTGATACAGTAATTGTCTTTCCACTTTTAAATATAAGTAGTGTTTTTTTGTTGTTATTTGGAACTACACAACTATGTCCACTTTCTTGTTGCCAAACTTTCTTTTCTAAGAATTCCCACTTCATGAAACTGAGGTGGGGTTACCCATCTCGTCTCATCCCCTCTGGTCCAAAGGGACTTTGAACAAAATCTGGTCAATTACATTGTCTCAGTATCTGGCCAAAATGAATACTCTCAGTGTGCACATTAATCATGTGTTTTATTCAAGCCTTTTTATTCACAGTTATATGGTAAATTATTTATTATTTAGGGTTTATAGAGTTGATAAAACATCAATATTGGATTTCAGAGACAGAAATGCTTAGCCTGTGAACAGAAGCCTCTCCACATTGGAAAGAGAGAGAAATATATTACTCACTTCATTATTTATTTCTCTAGACTGGGCTATGCCAGAAGTCAATCTTTTCCTGAACAGTTCAGTTATGAAAGTCAAGGCATTCTTTCCTTTTGCAATTTAATATAGTTTACATGGATTTTTTTTTATGCCTTAAATCCCAAAGTGTTGCGACTAGTACAGAATTTTTTATCTGCAAATAGGACACTGTAAATGACAAAATCATTACATTGGGAGTTGATGGCCATGGTGATGTGTTAACAAAGCAGTATATAAACATGTACATTTACGTCTTGTATATTGTCACCAAACGCTAACTGAGGTACCATGAACCTGGTAAAATGTGAATGTGAAGATGTCAGGATTTCTGCTTTGAGATTTTATGTCAGATTCTACAGATTATACAAACGATTTAAAAAAAAATTGTGATGATTCCTATTACCATCGATATCAATTTATGTGCTCCCTGGCTCAATGAAGACCACTTAGGCAAAAGGTTACAATGCATAAAGAAGACACACCAAAATGAATGGCATGAAGGTATAGAACTGTCTGTCTCTGATGTGAGATTACACATTCAAAAGTATCTGTATAAAACTAATATGAGAGAGTAACTTCTTTTCAGCAGGAAACAGCTATTGGTAAGAACAAGAACTGTGAAAGTCTAATTCCATGAAATCTGGGGGTATTCTTTTTGTGAACTATCAGCCTCGATGCTAATATATTTACATGCATATCGGAGCAAGTGAGAAACTGACTTTTTAATTTATTAACCCTTTGTTTTAGAAGCAGAGAACAAAACGGGGCTGTGTATATGGACACTGCTTTAGTTAAAGTCAGACTTGGTTCTAAAAATTCAGAAGTATCACAATAAGGTATATACTTAAAAGGTGTGCCTAAGTTGTAACTAACTCTGAAGACTTTCAGAGGTCAAGTAGACTGGCATCTTGCTGATTGTTTTCAGAAAAGTATTGCTAAAGATAACACATCTGAAAAATGCATGCATTTATCTATATTGCAAAGTCTTATTTTATATTATGGAAAAATATGTGGAACATACAATTAGCCACATTAACTATTTTAAGTGCACAAATCAGTGGCATTCGCTACACTGACAATATCATGCAACCATCCCTATGTTTCTAAAACTTTTTCATGACTTCAAACAGATACTCTGTAATCATTAAACAATAACTTCCACCTTTAAAAATGTTAACAATTAAACTTCTTTAAAATCTAAAAGAATAACACATATCAACACCAACATGGGTTAACTGGTTCATCCAGGGAATACCAGGCTGGTTTAACATTTCAACAGGTGGAAAAAGACTAAGACCGTAGGATTTCTGGTGCACCCCTGTGTCTTGGAAGGCGAAGGTGCCAGCCATGGAAAGTCTATGGACTGGCGTCAAGAGTAAAACAAACAAACAAACAAAATAACAAATACCATAGGACTTGATTCATTTGGGGAATATAATGAAACATAAACAAAACAAAGCAAAAAGAAGTTGGTAGACACAGAGAACAGGTTGGTCCTTACCACAGAGGAAGGGACTGGGAGATACACAAAATGATAGACCGGTCAATGTATGGTGATGAGTGGAAACTAGTTTTGGGTGGTGATCATGCTGGAGTATATGCAGATGTCAAGGCAATAAAATAGCACAAGCCCATGTTAACCTCAACGGGAGAAAAAAAAAAAAAGGTAAAAAAAAAAAAATAAAACCCTAAACTTAAAAAAAAACAATAGACCCAGCAAGATAAACAGTCCAATAAAAACTGGCAAGATCTTTGAACAGACACTTTTGAAAGAAAAATACACAGGCACATGGGAAGTTTCACACATCCTTAGTCATCAGTAAAATTCAAATTAAAACCATGCTGAGATTTCATTACACATCCATTAGAATAGTTAAAAAGTAAGAGACTAACAATTCTTGATATTGAACAACTAACTCTCCTACATTACTGTGTTGGGAAAGTAACATGAAAAAAAGTGGGGGAAAGTTAGGATTTTTCTATTAATATTAAACATGCATTGCCATTGACTTGCCAGTTTAAGTCCTAGTTCTTCATTGAATTGTAATGGAAATAAACACCTGTATCAATACCGGTACACGGACGGTCACAGTGGTTTTAGTTAGGATAGTCCCAGATTGAAAACAATGTAAATGTCTATTAATAGAAGAACTGATAAACCAATTCAATGGATAATAATCCAACGTGATAATTGGAAAAGAAAAAGGTAGACTTTCCTAATGACACAATCAAATAAAAGAAACCAAAAAAGAAGCTGTATCATAAAATATCAATACAAAAGAGTGCACACTTTATGAATTTCTCTTTGTATTCTAGAAATATGAATGGTTCTCTAGTGATTGGTAAGAAATCAGAGGTTCCTTGGGCCCAGGTTTGGAGAAAATCAACTGTAATATTTGAGAGAAGTTTCTAGAATCATGGAAACATTTAAATCTTTATCCAGATGGCATTTTTACTAAAGTATTTAATGTGAAATTTCATCACATGGTACATTAATAATATATACATTTAATTTTATATAAAATGATTTTAAATGAGCGTTGATAAGTTCTGAAATTTTGTCTGTTACCTATATAATCATTTCAAAATTTGTTGGGTCAGGGAGAGAAATATTATAAATACTTTTACTTGGTTTAATATCATACTAAAATTCTTAGCATGCAGAACTAAGGTTGTATTAAGAGATTTCAGCTTATTTTGTCTTTGTTGTTAACTAGATACCAATTATATTCTACTAGAAGGATTCACAAGATAGTTGGATCAAGCAGTCAATTATTTATAATTAAGAAAACTTCATGTGTAGCCTGCAAGCTATTGTAAATGGTTTACTGGACACTTTAATCATTGGTCTGATTCTATGTATTTAATAGCAAAGACTTCAAGGTACACTGACACGTTACTCTGAGTGCCCTTTAAAATTATTTGAGTTTATACTATTTCAATAAAACATAGGAATCAACTATTTTAAAAAAATAAGTGAAACTAAAAATAATCAAGCAGGAACTCATTTGAGGTTTATTTTTCAGTCAATATAAAAAATCTGGTTGAGGTGATAAGACAGGCGTATAATTTGCCATTTGGACTCAAGGCAGCAAAAAGTAGTCACAGGCTGAAGCAAAATCAAAATTATCTTTTTTTTTTAACGTGAATCCAGTTTCAATCAATAGTTTTGAAGCATCAGATTTTCTATCAAACTGAGAAAATCTGCCTCAGGTAGCTGGATCCCCTAATCAAATATTGGCAGCTGAGATCTTCTGAGTGATAAAAGCAGACTGAAAATCCAGAGTGAGGTTACTTGATGAGAATCATAGAATACTTATTAAGTCAAGGTAAAACGTATATTTTGCAACCTATACTTAATTCTCAAGTTATTGCTACTCTTCAATAATATAACCACAAGTAATTACTACTGTTTGCACGCAAATATATTTAAAAGCTAAGGTCAACCTTCTGTTGTTTGCATAGCTTAAGACATTTAATTGATAGCTATAAACTAATCTAAATCAAAAATACATTCTATAAGTGAAAATAATCAGATTGTGAAAGTAATATTGAAATAGCACTAATATATAAAAATAACTACCAAAATATTTATAAATCCACTTTATATTAATATAAAAATATGCATAATTAGAAGTTGGCAAAATCAATAGATTTTTGAAAGAAAATATGCACAAATACACATATATATAAAATATTTCCTTATGTAAATATTTATAATTTTTTATCTTATTCTTGGTATTATCAAGTCAGACCTTAAATTACAATAAAAATTAGGTCGTATACAATTAAGTAGCTACATATAATGCTTAATAACAGAGGTTCTAGGAAAACCAGAAAACTTTGCTTATTTTCTAAGTATTTAGTGTGCTAATCTGCTATTTATGGTGGTTTGTGGCCTCTCAGGGCAATTTTAGTGTACTTCTGTTTTGTGAACTAATGAACAGATATCAGAGGGTAGACTCATCCCTATGGGCAGGGATGTAACTAGGAAAATGATTTTTGTACCCAAGATATAAATTCATATAGGATTTGAATAGTCATTTTCCTCTAAAATGATGTCTTGTGGCTTGCTAGAAAAAAGCAGAACGTGTATATTTGTTTAACCACAAATAATTAGAGAATTTTTAAAATGTGTAACACATTGCATGAAACGAGGCAATACAATATTAGTCTATTATTTATATTTGACCATAAGCCAGAATCCCTAGCAAATGAAAACTGAAGAATCAGGCCCAACTTTAAATCGAAGTTTTAGAACACATACGAAACCCAAATAACATCCTGACCTTCACTTTATTGTTGGAATTGTCAGCCAATATCAGCACGTGACGACTATCACGTTCTTAGCACTTCAAGAATCGTGACATTTCTTTCACATTTCCCAAAACCTAGTTTTCCAAATATGAGAGAAAGGTTGGGGCAAGTTAATTCTGGGGCTGCAGAAGATGAGTTCTAGAACTGAACCTTCCACAACGCTCTTCACTGGGAATACGACTCTCTGATTAGCACCAATCTAAAGCACTACCCTTTCTGACTTCAGAAAGTCATAGGAAATGAATATACTGAAAATGAACCTCAGGACTTTTGGCATAACCAAAGATATTCTCTGATGTTCCTAATCAATAGGAAGGATAGAGAGAAATTTGTGAATTACAAGTAAGAGCAGATATATTTTATTTCAGTGGTTGCTGAGTCCGGAAAAGGGCTAGGGAAAGTACTCCCTTCACTTTATGGTACTGACAACTGCTCAAGAGAAGGAGCTGATTATATTAACTAGACTGTTCTGAATGTTTGTTTTTTTAAAAATTCCCAATTGATATGGAAGATAAGCCCACATTGTTACTCTATTTCAATTTGTGCACAACTCTTATGCTCTGTAGTCTACAAGATGTAAGCTTTAAGTAACAAAAATCAGATTGTCCTAGCAATGAATTAACTCTGGAAATAAAAATGAACAGAAACCAGGTTTGCTCAGAAGAAAACCATATATATACATATATCTCCTTATATACATATACATAGAGATCTATATAGATCTACATATCATATATATCATATAGATATATGAGCTTCTTAGATAAATCATAGCTCAAAAGAGGATGGAAATAATCTATGCAAACCCATAGAAAAGGTACTTTAAACGTTAACTCCTATGTTTAAATACGAATGTGGTATTTGGCAAAAGAGTTGACAAGTCTTGTGCAGCAGGTGAATGAGAGGTCTCCCTCTGCTTTATACCATGTGTTCCATCACAACCTGCTGGAAGGTGATAAAACAACATATTGAAGCATGCATAATCATAATCCCGACAAAAGTGACTGAAAGTAACTAAGCACCAAATATGTTCCAATCATTCTGTTAAAACCTTTCTGTAATCAGCACAAAACATCTTTACTACTGCCAACAAGTAGATCATCATTCTTCTCATTTTACAGATGCTAATAGGCTGGTACACAGCTGAAGAGGACAGAATCACTAGGTGTCCGGAGAGGGTAGAGTCCAAGCTACTGAGTTCCAAAAAGAGAGGTTGCTCTCCTGGGCTGACTCTGAGTTCTCTAATGTACAAACCTAAGCTCTCTTCAACAAAAAAGCCAGATGTAGATTCTTTGCCAGTAAAATGCTATGTGATATTTTTTTTGTTTGATATGACAATGATCAGATTGTCAGAGTTCCATAATTCTTCAGTCCATATATTATTAATAGTCATAAGGACAAAGAGCACAATTTATCAACAAGGATTATTAAATATTCAATTATCTGTTACCAAAAGCACTCATATACTGTGAAGCAGTCTTTCAAACACTATACACTTTTCTAGCTTTTGGAAATAAAAAGGTTTAAGCTAACCTATCCTTATATATAACCAAAGGAATTCAAAGATGGGGTACATGTGTTGTGGATATAGGATCTAGTATAACAGAGGGGCTTTTATAAATATATCATTATTCAAAGGCAATAAAGTCATGTTCTCATGTGTAAATGCATCCTCCTCTAGGAAATGTATTAAATAAAAAATTCTCTTCTAATCCAGTAGCAATATAAACCAATCACTTAATAGTGCAATGCAATCATTTTAAGTATCAGATTTCAAAAGGATGCAAACATTCTATACACATACTATAAAAGAGTATATAAGTGAATATGCAGCAAATTTTTTATTTGTGATGTGGTGTTTTTAGTGGATCCTCTAGTAAATTCTTAACAAAGTTGTTTCTTTACATATATGTATATATATACATATATATGTATATATATATATATGTATAAATATACACACACATATACACTCTCTCCAAATATGTATGTGTATTTAATGACACATTTCTATCAACAAGTCTAGGTATAGCTCACCCACAATAGCTATATCCTGCCCAAATCCCTTAATGACAGAATGATCACACATTTACTTGACAAAATAAAGTTAAGAGGAAAAAATCCTGTAACAATAACCGAAAGAAAAACCTCAAGGCAATAGATGGCACATGGAAGATGAAATTCCCTGTGTAGGTTTTTGATGAACCATGGGAGTTAGAGATTTTATCATAACATATCATAACAGGATTTAAACAAGGCTTACCCACTAGTGCTTTATTGGTTTAAATCAAACATGAATCATAATCTGATTGCAGAAATTGATTAACAGCACTTTAGATATGAAATAAGCCCGGATCAACTCCAGTCTTAGAATTTAATTGGAGAAACAAGAACAGAATTGGTCCCTTCAGGGACATTGAAGAAGGTGACAGCCCTCTGCTTTTTCATAGGTAACAATAAAAAATCTATTCTACAATCACTTCCATATAGCTCATACTATTTATACCAAGCCTGACTCCTTAAATTCAACAAAATGAGGTAGAATTATTTAAGCTGAATTATTTAACATGTTGCTAAGATTAACATTTTGACTTACAACAAGTGCTTAACCCTTTCTGAGCTGTAAAGTGATTTAAAGACATACAGCTCCATGTTTAAACTTCTAAATACTTGTGTGTATGTGTGTATATGGGCACTCACACGTCTTTTAATAGGAGGCAATACATTCTCTTAACATCCATTTGTCCCAACTTTAACAAAACCTTATTCCCTAAAAAGAAGGTGATTTCAGCTGTCGTTGGGAAGAAAAGACTGGAACTAACTTCAGGAACATCATGGAAAGCACATCGTTTCCATTGCTCTCACTGAAATTTAATTTCTAGCAGGGCTGCAAAAGCACAGGTTGTTAAAGCAACCATATAGGAAAGCGAAGAAGATGCATTTGTTTTATGAATGCACACAGACATGTTGCATACATTCTTCTTGAGCCATGTGAAAATTGGAAGGGCTACAAACTAATAAATGTCAGCTCACAACATCCCCTGCACTGTATGATTGTGGACCGTGTGGGATATGAGAAAGAGAAAAGGATTTGTAAAAGTAGTTGTAAAAACCAATTTTATATACATTTAAATAAATCCCTAATATGTCAAAGTGTATATAGGGGACACAGTTTGTGAGTGGAGAGTGATGTGTGAATTGTGATTCTAAAGTGACTATACCAATTCCATAAACTCTCCACAGAAGTCAATCTTATGAAATTATAGTTGCAGACTTGTACACAAATGAACACACGTCAACAGATTTGTTATCTTTAAACCATTTTTCTTTTCAGTGAAAAATTTTTTAAATGTTTTTCATCTTTTTTAATAAACATTTTTATGAAAAATTATTGTAATTATAAAACTAGTTTTCTGGTTCAGATATTACTTTTTCGCATTCTTCCTCACTGCACCCAGGTTAACTTCACAAATGACTATAGTCTGCTGATAAAAGTTTAATTGCTCCAATAGTTTTAGCTTTGAAGTCCTTATTCTTTTGACTCTGTAGGAAAATACTCTATTTTGTATATACTTTCCTAAAGGATTTATGTTTCTCTAATCTTCTGTACAGAAGCAATTTTCATATGCACTTTGAAAGTCTCATACTCATGAAAGCTAAGATTTTAAACAGATGCAATGTTGAGTCATTAGTATATATTTGGCATGTGAGCATTTAAATCAAATGAATAAAATAATAAAAGGGAAATCCTTCAAGCATGGAGCATTCTAAAAAACTAGCATGGCAAATAATAGGAGACATAATGTCATACACAAAAGGATTCTTGACTTTAAGAAACTTTCAGTATATACAAGACATATTTGTGCTTTCCTATATACATAGATACAAATAGCAAGATTAAAACAATTATTATTTAGTGATATAGACAATGAGCAAAAGCATGTATTCTTCTCATATCCATTCAATTTTTACAGATCATATATCATTTTTAAATGAATTTGTTCAATAGTCAATCATGAAAAACCTATGAAATGATTAAAAATGTTAAGTGGAAATTAAAGAAGACAAAAATATATTCAGTTTGCAAATGTCAAACTGAGTTGAAGTTCATTACTGCCAAACTTGTTTTCTTTTTCTTTTTACCTTTCAAATGAGGAAGTGATAATTAAATCACTGAATGAAGAGATCAAAGAAAAGAGTTTTGAAGAATTATAGCAAAAAAAGTGATCAGTAGTATATAATGAGGATTTCACAAAGAACTTCAGTAAAAATGAATACAATATGATAGCACAAGGGATGGAGAAAGACATTATTTGCAGGATAATGATAGGAAAAGAATGCTGAAAAAACAAATGATAAGGTGCATTTATGTCAATAAGAAATCCAATTTGGATGGAACAAAAGCAGCAAATAGGATCAGAAGAGTGTATTGAGAATACACAAAGTATTTGCATGTCAGACTTAATAATGATGGAATTTACCAAGGAAAATTCTATAACCATTTAACAACTGCACAAAAGAACAGGAAAATATTTGCTATCTGAATTGCTAGACTAACTGATTAGAGATAGATGAACAAAAATATACATGAAATATATAGATAATGTGTGTACTTTCATACAACATCCAATACAACTTTTAAGTAGTGTTTTCATAGTTCCTTAGAGAAGGAAACTGAAGTTTCAAAAGAGATTCAATCTGGGATTTGAAATCAGATCTTTCTTCCCCAATGCTTATTTTTCAATATTTAAAATGGAATATAATTAAACACTTCATGTGGTGTTGGGGGACTCTAAAGTAGACTGAAGAATATCAAGTCTAATCAGGGAGCATCATTTAGGAAACTACTACTTTATCACTGTATCAAAACTTAAATTATGAAAATGGCAATGAGTAGCAAAAGGAAGTAAGAATAACACAAACCACTTCAAACTTTTTCTTACCAGACATTTACAAATTACGTGACAATATTTATACTTTTGCTCAGTCATAGGTCAATTAAACAAATAAAACTTACGTTAATCCTGTCTTTAGTTTTGAAATTTTATTTTATTTGAATATTGCTAATTGGGATGAAAGCTACATACCTATGTCAGAGAATAAGGGTTCCACCCACATAACATTTGATGAAATAACACACTGTTTGTGTATTAACACCCATTCCAAGTAAGAGTCTGTAAATGCTACTCTTGGTAGTCCAACAACCTGCAGACATTTTAATGACCTCAACAGATCCCTTGATATTTTAACCGATACGGCAAAATATTTAAAATATGTACCAAATTTGGGTGAAAAGAAATCATTCTGAATTATTTGGCATAGTCAGATCCCAGGTAGAGCAGTTTACTAGAATCTGAAAATAGATGTTAGATTTGTCTTTGACAAAAGCTTTAAATTATGCTTCATCTAAACACTGCCATATAAACAAACAATAATAACTATCTATTGAAGGCTTCCTATGTACCCGACACTGCTGTGGGGTGGGGGATTCAACAGTGAACAGAATAGAAAGGTCTTTACCTTGAAGGTATTTGCATTATTTTGTAAATAATAATATAAAACTATTGTTTTAAAAGACAGATCTAGATTAGAATGAATGCAGAGAAGAGAAATTTAAAATAAAGGATGATGGCAGAAATCTAAGAGAAGCAACCTTATTAAAGGAAAATGATGGAAGAAATGATAAGAATGGATAAAGGTAAGAAGAATAGTCCATAACAGAAAAATATTTTGGGGGTCAACATATAGATGAAGAGTCTGCTAACATTTTTTAAGAACAGTGGTGAACATGGGAACACATTCGGGTTTGGAAATCTGAGAGCCTTTCTGCATATTTCATTTAATGGGGGTAGCGTGTGTCCCCTCACCCTGCACATCTTCACCGAATCAAAGGGAAGATGTCATGGGTCCAGGGGGAAGGATATGCAGTGGCAGAGATAAACCAGGGCCGCAACTTAGTCACTTCATCTGCAAAGTCCCACTGTCTTTCTGCAGAGTTCTCCATGGGTCTGACTTGCCCTGTTTCATTATACATTCAGAATGGAGCTACAGTGGTTGTGAGACTCTTCCCTGACAGGGCGAATGGGAAGTCCCTGCATTATGACTGTGGTCCCGCCAGTCCTGAACTTCAGAGGACTCTCTCAACTTGCGAGCACTGGCAATTACATGAGATTTTGGACCTGTGAAGGGTATCATGTGCCTCCTAAAAATCACATTGTCTAAGAAACCAGTTACTGGGAGAGAACTGATATTAAGGTATTTTACTTAAAAATAAAGTTATAGAGGACTGTATGCATCGTAATCCCAAGATTATGCGTTTTCTCTAAGTACATTCTACCTATCAAAACCATGTTTACTGTGTTAGCTTCAAAATACATATAGCATCCAGGTACTTTTCAGGTCCATGCATATGTGAGCACAGATTCCTGCCCTTCCACCTCCACTGCTCTGCTAGCCTTACGAAGGGTCTCCCTACTTCCACTTTGTTCTCATACTTTTCTCATCAGTACACTAAAGCCAAAGAGATGTTTTAAAAACACTTGACCTTAAAGAAAACAATAGTTCTATATTATTATTTACAAAATAATGCAAATGCCTTCAGGATTTCTATTCTGTTCATTGCTACATCCCCTTCCCCACAGCGGTGTCGGGTACATAAGAAACCTTCAATAGTCACTTCTGTGTGTTATATGTCAGTACTTGTGTGAAACATAAATGAAACCTTTTTCAAAGAAATTAAACCTGTTAAGCTGCCCAAAGTGAAAAAAATATATATATGTATATATAAATTTTTTTATAAGGAGCCCTGGAGATATCAGGAGGGAAAATATATTCTTTTCCTTTAATGTCAAGGTCTTTTAAAACTTAGAGTTGACCTAGAAAAGATCTAGGAAAGATACCACATCCCCTGATACTAAAAGTTTTAGAAAGTCAAAAAACAAAAGCAGTAGTGTATGGAGGGTCCTGGTGGAGTAGTGGTTAGATCTACCGCCTCCAGTCACGTGCAGTCTACACACATCTCAAGGATCAGGGTTTGTGTCCCAGCGCTGGGGGTTGAGGGGAACAATCAAAATGAACAACCAAATACAAATGAAAGAAATGCTTCTCCACCCTCTCCCTGCCTGCTTCCCTTCATTTCTTCCTGCACTTCTTCAAACAAAAACAAAAACAAGTAATGTGATCGATATTTGATGATGGATACTAGACAGGGAGACTGTCTGGTTCTGAATTAGTGGGTAAAGCAGCAAATCGAAGATCCCCTGGTCACTTATCCTTTCCGGTGAGTGTTTTTGTTCCGAGGAATACTGAGTTCTACAAAATCAAAATGCTATCTTATCAAGGTCACAGGAAAATATCGGCATGATTCATCCATAGCTCTAAACATCCTGTGAGGGTGAGGATTGAAGCACTGGCCTTGTCCCTTCAATTTCATCCCATAGATAGTAACTCCGTTAAGTACTAGAAATGGCAACAGCCTCTAGCTTTGCCAGCATAAGTAACACCTAACTTGTGGCAGGTTAATCCTTTTCCAATAGCAATGCTGAAAATATCCTTATGTTGAAATCTACAGCTAAAAAAAATGGTATGTTCTCTGACTTAAGTCTCAAAATAAAAACATGTGAATTTGACTGTAATTAGTACACATATGGGGACTTCTGGTTTGGAGAAAGAGATGATAAAGGAAGATGAGAAGTATGATTACATACTAATAAAGGTGGCATTCAATGTGCTCTGCTTTGGAGCACTGCTCTGGAAGGATATTTATTTCCCAAGGGAAAATTAAGAGAGCTGAGACTTTATAGCACCTTTCTGAAGACACTTGATTTTTAAATGTATTTTCTCCTCCCATATTTCTCACTATTCAAATTCATAAAATTAATCTCAATTAAAATGAGAAAAGCAATAATAATTAATGTGAACTAGTAATACATGTTTATAAATAAATGATTTAAATTCTATATTCTCTCTTCAAAATTCAACTGGATTTTAAATTAAACCAGAAGTTCACAATTCTAGGGGTATTTACATTAAGTGTTGGTGAGGAGATGTTTAGAATAAATATGTTCATGAATTTTTGAGAAATAGTTCTAGAAGTGACAGTTTGACGATGTAAAATATATTTTGAGTTTGCAATTGTATGGAATACAAACAGTAGAGATAATATCAATGATGCAAATTGAATAAAACAATATGTAAAAATAATTATATACCACAACCTAATATTATTCATCCCAAGTATTTAAGGTTGTTGCATACAAAAATCAATGAACATAATCCATCACATCAGTAGCCTAACAAAGATAAATCATATGACCATAATAATAGATGCAGAAAAAGAATTTAGCATTATTCAACATATATTCATGATAAAAACTCTTAGAAAACTAGGAATACAAGGAACTTCTTAAATATGATAGAAAACATCTACAAAAACCCTGCAGATAACATCATATTAAAGATAAGAAAATTACGAGTTTTCCTGCTAGGACTAGAAGTAAGGAAAGAACCTCCTTTACCACTGCTATTCAGCATCATACTGAAAGTTTTAGGTAATACAACTATACAAAAAATGAAATACAAGTTACGCAAATTGGGAAGGAAGAAACAAAATTATTTGTTCACAGTTGACACAGTAATCTATGTAAAAAACCCAGGACTCAATAAAATTCCTGTAACTAATTAACAATTATAGTAAGATTGCAGAACACATCATTAATATACAAAGTCAATTATTTTCCTGTATGTGAGAAATGCACAAGTGGAATTTGAAAATTTAAAACAGTATCATTCACTTCAATGCCTTGCAAAATGAAATACATCGGTATAAATCAATTAGCGTGCACACGATTTCTACAAGTAGAAAATTATAAAACTCTGATGGAAGATATCAGAGAAGTTCTAAAGGATAGTTACCCTTGTTCATCAATAGGCAGACTCAATGGTATCAAAATATCAGACACAGTGACCCACAGAATCAAACAGAGAGTCCAGAAATAAAACCACAATTACATAGACAGTTAGTCTGTGACAAAGGTACCAAGAGCATACAATGGTGGAAGGAAAATCTATTCAATAAATGGTGTTTGGAAAACTGGAAAGACATCTGCAAAAAAAACAAGAAACTACACTACTCATTATCACCAAGTACGAGAGTTAATTCAAAATGAATCAAAGACCTGGACATAAGACCTGAGATAATAAAATATGTCAAAGACCATGTGGGGAAAACACTCCATGACCTCAACCTCAAATAGGTTTTTATGGGAGGAATAGCAACAGCAAAAGAAACCAAAGTAAACTAAACAATTGGGACTACATCAAACTGAAAAAAATTCTGCACAGCAAAGAAACCGTCACTAAAATAAAAGACAACTCATGGAAGAATTAGAGAAGATACACATATAACATACACCAGATAAGAGCTTAATATGTAAAATATGCAAAGAGATTATACATCTCAACAATAAAAAAGCAAATGACTCACTCAAAAAATTGGCAAAAGAACTGAATAGACTTAGCTAATGACTACAGAGATGGCTTACAAACACCTGAAAAAATGTTCTACATCTCTCATCATCAAAAAAATGCAAAAAAGTCTACAGTGAGCTACTATCTCACACTATTGAGAACAGCCTGTATCAAAAAGACTGAAAACAGAAGGAGTTGAAGGGGTGTGGAGAAAGGGAACCCTTCTACACTGTTGGTAGGAATAGAAATTGGTGCAACCTCCTGGGAAAACAGTATGGAGATTCTTCAGACAAAGATGGATCTACCATTGATCCAGAAATCCCACTCCTGGGCATGCACCCAGAGTACACAAAATCTCTAACCAGAAAAACATCTCTACCACTATGTTCATAGCAGCATATTTCACCATTGTTAAGACATGGAAACAACATAAATGTCTGTCAACAGATGATGGATAGAGAAGCTGTTGCATCTATACTCAATGGAATTCTATGCCCCTATTTAAAAAAAAAAAAAAAACGGTGCCCTTTGCTACAATTTGGATGGAAATGAAGGAAATAATGTTGAGTGGAATAGAATAAGCCAGACAGTAAAAGAAATACAGGATGGTTCGCTTACATATTGAATATAATCAAATGAAACAAACAAAAATAGAAATATCAACAAAAATAGGACATAGAACTGGTTAGGGGCGGAGAAGGGGATGAGGGGAAAAGGTGACAGTAAGGGACACTGGAATTCTGGTGGTGGGTGTGGTGTGAAATACAGACTGAGTGCAATTTTAGTATCCTAAATGGAATTTAGCATTGTGAACTAGATATAATAAATATTTCTATTAAAAATACATCACTTCTTTCCAACTGGATTTTTAGATTTAACTAAATTGAAATCAGAATCCCAGAAAATTATTCTGTGGATAGTAATAAACTGATGCTAATGTTTATTTGGAGAGGCTAAAGGATTCAGAATACCCAACTTAATATGGAAGGAGAGTGATGTTGAAAAGGGATACTATCCAACTTCAACACTTACTAGGAAGTTATAATAATCAATATCCTGTAGTTTTGGCAAAAAAATAAATAAACAAATTGGTCATTGGAAGAAAATAAAGATCCCAGAAATATAGTCACATAATATATCAACTCATCTTTGACAAAAGACCAAAGATAATACAATGAAGTAAAAGCAAAGATGTATCTTCAACAAATGATGCTGGAAAAGCTGGTATCCACATGCAAATAAAAATGTATCTAGACACAGATTTTATACATTCCACAAAAATTAACTCAAATGCATCAAAGACAAAAAGAAAATACAAACTATACAACTCTCAAGTTTGTATAGAAGAAAACTTAGTGTATGATAATGATTTTTTTAATGTAACACCAAAGCCACAATCTAGGAAAAAAGTAATTGACAATCAGGATTTGATTAAATTCTGCTCTACAAAAAATACTATCATGAGAATGAAAAAACTGTCAAACTGGGAGAAAATATTTGTGGAAGGCATATCCGAGAAAAGAATTATATTCAAAATATACAAAGAACTGTTAAAACTCAACAATAAGAAAACAACTTAATTAAAAATGAATTAAGGGTGAACTAACACTTAATCAATTAATATATGTATATAGATGGCAGAAAGCATATGTAAATAAGTTAAACAATTTGTTATTAGAGAAGCATATTAAAACAATGAAATCTCATTGCATACCTAATAGACTGTCCAAGAGCTTAAACACTGAAAACCACCTGCTAAGTGTAGATATGGAGTAACAGGGACTTTCATTTTTTTGCAGGTAGGAAAACAAACGTTGGAGGTACTTAGAAGACTTCATTGTTTTCTTACAAAATTAGATATATTCTTGTAAAATCCAGTAATAACACTTCCAAAGTAGTTGAAAACTACACTTAAATCTGCACAGGGATGTTCATAAACACTTTATTCATAACTGCCAACATTTGGAAATGATGGCCAAGATATCCTACAGTAAATGAAAGGATAAAAGATCATAAATAATTTCTAGAAACGAGCCATGAAAAGATATGGAGGAAACTTAAATGCATATTGCTAGGTCAAAGGAGCCAATCTAAAAATACTCCGTACTGTCTGATTTCAAATAGATGACATTCCGGAAAAGGTAAAACTTCAAGAAAGTAAGCTCACTGGTTGTCAAGAGTTCCAGAGAAGGGAAGAACGAACAAGTAGAGTACAGAGAATTTCCATGTCAGTGAAACATTTCTGTCCGGCACCACTGTGGTGGGTCTATGCATCACACACTTGTCAAACCCAGTGACTGTACAACAGCAAGAATGATTCCTAACTGAACCAAAATGTGTGAGATATATTAACAAAGCTTCATCATTTGTGACTTACCACTACACTGCTGTGGGATCTCATCATATATTTGCACTGAATGTGTTTTTCCCCTTAATATACAATATTTGGTGATTGCCATTTGAATGAAATATTTAAAAAAATAGGAATAGCCTTAAGATGGTCATTTCCTACTAAAACACTGAATTTGTGATTTTTGGCTAAATACATTTGACAAAATTTCAATCAAGAAATTACATCAGATTCTTTAATTCAGAGTCACGAAGCACTGTTCAAGAGCTTATTCGTTTTTGATTTTCTTTAATCAGGTAAACTTTTTAAAATCCAATGCTCAAACACTTTCTACTTTTCTTTGTGAATCACTTGATACATATCCAGTGCATTAACTAGTTTAGTGTTAAGGAGAAGGTCCAGGTAGAGTGAGTCTATAGCCAGTGAACGGAATCAGTCGTTTATTCCATGAAAAGGTAATGAGAAACAGGACAATATATGTTCCATTCTCTTTGCCATCTGCAAGAAAGTGCTATAACTTTATAACAGTGGTATAAATAGCTAATGACTAAAATATAAATCTTAAGAAGTCAAATAATTCATTGTCTAGAATTTTACCTATTATACTATCTTTCACTTTAGCAAGAGTTCTATACTCAAAAAAAGAAATGCAACCTTTGACTGTTGGGGAAAAGTTAATGTGTAATATAAGCATATCTATGCCGTGCACAACAAATACATAGTATAGTGAGATATATTTGAAAATAGGAATTGAGTATAGTAATGTCAGAAATCACTGTCTCAAAAGAATTGAATATGTTGTAAGACTAATCCCCTTCATAGCAGAACAACCAGTTTAATTGACAACTGAGAATAATATCCAAAAAGTGTTGTATGCTTCAAGTTTGACGATTTCTCAAATTTAGATAATGTAAGTTAAGGGTGACTTAGTTGATGTACACTTAAACTTTAATATTTTTAATGATGAATCAATAACATTGCTATGTTAAAAGATACTTATCTTTTTTTTTAAGTTAATGATTCCATGGTTTGGTAATCAATATTGTATTTCCAGTGAACAAAATTTAGTTAATTAATTATGTAATAAAAAGAATGACTATTTCAGTGCTCAGCTGGTTCTATGAATTGTAAGTGAAACAATATAAACATAAATTCTATTTCAATCTTAAGAATAACCCTGAAAGAAAGATGTTATCATTTCTGAATGGGGACTGAGACTTATAAATGTAAATTTCTAAGGTTAACAAACTAGGAAAGAGGAGAAAAGAGGCTCAATTCTTTATCACTTTAGAGCTTCTACTCTTAACCACGACAGTATCTATTTTATAATCATATATACTTATTTTCCCTATCAAGTGACAATAAGGGTTCTTGTCATCCATAGCCTGGTGTGAGGCACAAGAAAGTATCAATATTTTATTTTTATTGGACAAAGGCAGCATTGTGCTTATTTTATTCCAAAATATTTGTACCACTAAAAAACATTTTTCTTTAAGATAGAGGAGAACCCATACAATTCAAATTATATTTCAGAGTCTCTGTAAATATGAAATGGTAGTAGAGCTGCTTAAATAAATTCCAAGGCTTTCTTAAATTTTCAAATTAAATATTGGAGAAAATAGAATAAATAAAAATGGTTCTGCTTTGCTGACAGACTTAGAAAAGCAGTACTTTAAAGGTATTTAAAGTACATCACTCATGGTTGTTTAAGTCTGAGAAGTACTGGAGATATTTTTGTACATTATTTTTGGGTTGAAAACATGCTCATATTGTAAAAGATATTGTTTCATACCAAAATGAAGGGCAATCTTTTGTTGTTTCTAAATGTCAAGCTGTCTTTAATTACAAATCACTAAAATAATAAGAAGAGGGCACAACTGAGAAAAACAATAGATGGAAGGAATGGAGTCTCTTCTTTTTGACTCATTTAATGCTCTTTGTCCTTAGAACATATGATAGTCTAACATCTCTGTACATGCAGAATCCTTTGACTGTTTTGAATATTCTAATGAGTCATTGTAAACATATTAATATTACATGCTTTCTCATCGATGTCTAAATAATTCTTAGTAGCATATTAATACTACCTGTAAGAATCCACTGTTCAGATCAAGTGTTTAATGTTTATCTCTATCAAATATAAGCTAAATATAAACTATGCTTTGAAATGCAGTTGAGGTGAAGAAAGAAAAACTAAGCTGGAATTTTTTTGTACTTAAATTAGTCATAAAGTAAAATGTTTGCTAACTTGAAGGATAATCAAGTCTAAACATTTCCCAAATCTTAGAAAATATACTCTATTTGTGTACTACAATGGAAAGTCTTCACATTTTACATTCATTTGCATTGTTATAATCACCTATAAACCATGCATTTTGCTCTTCCATAAAGTTTTATAGTGCAAATTTCAAGAAATATCTAAAAACATTTAACAGCTTCTGTTATATCTTTTGTAAACTATTCCCTAATTGCAAATTAGGTGGTTAGTGGTTTGAAAGAGTTAATGTGCCTCTAAAATCTCTCATATTATCTGGGAATAATTGCAGGCTTTGGCTTCATTAAGCAACACATTGACCCTACTCTACTAATACAGAAATTACACATTTATGTTTTTTTCTCTTTATTTAACATTTATTTTATTCCCTTTCATTCTTTTTAAATTGGCTAGATTTGGTTTAGTGACATCAGCTTATATTTTAGTATGGCATTCTCTTTTAAATTAACATTTCCTGTATGTACGTGATTGTGACCAAGGCATTTTTGAAAATCTCTTTGAATGACAGACTTTTGATGAATATATTTTGCTCCATATTATCAATGGTTTTACCAAATGGTAAATACAAACATACATGATTTACAGCAATATACTAAAGTTCAAGACTATAATCCTATCATTTGTGTGCTTATCAAGATGTCTAACATGTTCTCCTGATACCAAACTCCAATTATTCCCTCTAGGATTTATGAAGTGATTGATGGACTTCTCATATATCTGCAGAAGCTAATAGTTTGAACTCCATATCCTTTGGAGTTTACAGCTCACATCATCTTACTTATTACCAGCTGCTCCATTCTCGCCTACTGTGTGTATGCTGTTACTGACCTCTATCAAGTCATCTGCACTGTCAACATGAAAGACTATCCTTTAGGGAGAGTGGTCTTTCTTTTTTAAGGAAAGGTGCAGGCAAGAATGAAGGCAAGCAGAAGGAGGATCAGGAAGAAGCATTTATTAACATTTTATTTAGTTGTTTATTTTTGTTGTACCCACTGGTCCCAGGGATATTGCAATACATGTGGACAGCACCCAACCTGCTCCATCAGGGGTCACCAAAGGGGACTTTCTTTAGCAAAGATCTATATCTATCTATCTATCTGTCTGTCTGTCTCTCTATCTATCTATCTATCTATCTTCTTTCCTTCTACCATAGCTCACAGAAATTTAAAGCAGGACTGGCTTTGGAGGTGATCAGTGTAAGATCACGCACTCCTTTACTCACAGTCTCTCCAGTATACAGGTTCTGCTGGTCAGCATGAAGCAGTATTTTTCAGTGTCTCTCTCTTTTTTACCATTTGTAGATTTTGAACCCTAATTAAGCTCTGTATGCACTGAACTGTCACTATGGCCAACGGTCAAATGCTTATCAACAGAAACACTCTGTCCAATTTTAATCAGGCAAAAATATGGTGTAATTCTTTTCAGAGCTTTTGAATATTCCATCCTTTAAAAATTATAGATATCACTTGTAGGGTTAAGTGTACTCTTCTGTAAGAACAACCTCCAATTCAGCCTAAAATTGTCTATTTAAAAATCACATAAAATTTTCAAGATGGTTAGACCCTACCTCCTCTTGGTTATTCTAAAGTACTACCTTCACATATGTATTCTTTACTTACCTGCTTTATAAAACTAGATGCCTGAATTCATTTTTATCATGATATCTTAAAAGTCAAATTATAATTAATTTAACTTTGTACTAAAACATTTTACAAGTTCACCAAATTCAAAAATGTTCCCAAGGAAGTAAATATCACAAAGAATAACTAGGGAAAAAAAGTAAACTTTAGATGGCTTGCTTCCAAAAATAAAGAGCGACTTCTTCCGAACCATACATCCTCTGGAAAAAATACTATAAAACCTGAAGACTTTATATATATTAGGAAAACTCTTATTAACACCAATCAATGACCCAACTACAACTATTTGTGGTTTAAAACTAAAGGGAAAACATACCTAGAAAAGCAAATAATCCTGGAGTATGTTTTTCCCTTCTGTGAGTTTATAATCACAAATAAATTGAAATGCTTTTAATAATCTCATAATTCAAGATGGAGTGAACCCTCGTGGAGTAGGGAGAATAATCTGTAGATTTCAAGGACTTGGGTTTGTGTCCTGCGTTCAGGTTCACAACCAATGTGAACAACTAAACAAAAAGAAAAGAAAAGAAAAGAAAAGAAAATTCTTCTACCTCCTTTTTCATCTGCCTACTTGAGACTTGCCTTCATTCCTTTAAAACTCCTTTAAAAACAAACAAGCAAACAATTCAAGGGAAGGAAGATTCTAAGAGGAGACTCTTCTCAACAATTTAGAGTATGAAAAAGAACTACATGCCTAAAGTGATGTCAAAATCCTGGAAATGTTCCATCCTTACAGTGTAAAAGTTACTACCTGTTATTACCTGAGTCATTTAGGAAACTTAAGCCTCAAAACAGTTTTGCCATGATTCTAGAACAGAATTAGAACTGGGAGACTCTCAACAGATGTGACTCAGAACCTCTTTGGAATAACAAACCATATTAATATCTTTAATGTTTTATCAATATTCACATTTTAGGAAGGTATCACATAGTAAAGACAGTTATACAAAGAATCTCCTCTCCATGAGCAAAAAGAATGGGCCACAGTAAAAACTCTCATAGTTCTACAGTTGTTGGCCATCATTCACGAACTATAAAAAAGTCATGTTTTAAGAAAGATATGCTTGGTACACCCTGTTGGAGCAGCTGTTAGTTCAGTTCCCTCCTAAGGAGCACAGCCCACGTACTCCTAGGTACAAGTCCTGGATCTGGAGGGAAGGTGGGGGTTAACCAGCGTGACAACTAAATAAAAACAAAGCGCTTCTTTCTCCTCTCCCTGCCTGCCCACCTGCTCACTTTCATTCCTTCCTGAACCTTTCATTTAAAAGGAAGAAAGACAGAAAAAAGGAAGGAAGGAAGACAGGCTTAAAAGGGATTGTAAAAAATTACAGTATTCATTTTTAAAAGTTATGGTTGGATGTTTTATAAATAAAAATTCAATAGACATCATTAAAAATTCAATGGTTAACTTTAACAAGAACTAGCTACAAATAAAATGATAATCATAAGGTAAGTTAACATAATTTATAAATCTATCAGTTCCTCAAAATTGAGCAGTCATGAAAAGAAGATCATGTTATCCAAAGTTAAGAGAAAAATCAGTCAGTAGACACAGACACAAGAAAACAAATATGATATAATTAATAGACGACAATGTTAAACGCCAAAATTAATTTGTACTATGTGTTTGAGATGTAGAGGAAAACACAAAGAGGATAAAAGGAGATAATGAAAGTTATTTTAATAAAAAATCAAACTGGTACTTTTGGAGTTAAAAAATACATCTGAAATGAAAAAATAATGTATCAAGTGGGTGTTAGATTATTGAACTGAAATCCTAGCAATAGAAAGTATCCAAAATGTAGTAAAAAGAGGAATAAAGACAGAGAATGTGAACCATATGATCCCCTATACACTGTTGTAGTCTGTAACTGGAGTTTCTAAAAACAGGTGGAGGTGGGAGACCGAAGAACAATGGTAGAAAACTTTCCATTTCATATAAACATACAGAACAAAGAAACACAACAAATAAAGTGGGATCACATAATGAAAGTAGTACCAATGTACATAGAGATCTGATGGCTGAAACTAGTGAGTAAAAAAAAAATCTTATAAACAGAGAACTATAACATACTACATGAAATGGAACAAAGGTAAGAATGCCAGCATTCTTCTCATTAGAAACCACGCAAGTCATAATGCCAGTGGAGACAGACATTGTTGACAGCTTTGTAAAATACGAAGTGTGACATTATTTTATAAAGTAGAACATATATGTACAATTTGATAGCTGCCCATTCTAAATATTTACCCAAGAGAAAAAATAAATTATGGGACCCAAACTGGCATGAGATAAAATGTAGAGTGATAAATTCCAATTAAAATTTAGCTTTGTCTTAAGAATCAAATGACTGGAATCAAGGGATAAAATGTTCTGTAGTCTCTTAAGAGAATTGCACTGAAAAAGAAGTTTTTAGGTCTAAAGGCAAGAAACAACTGAGAAATCCTCTTAACAATGATTTTCAAACAACTATTTTCTTTGCAGCCAGGAAGAACACTGGGACTAGAGGAAATTTCCAGAGGCCAAGTCCACAAAGAGTAAGGAACCTGGGAATTTCATGCAGGTAAAATCACCCCTGAGAGAGAACCACTGCTTATGGTGTCTTAAGGGACAAATTAAAATCAGCATTATTCTATAAAGCATCATTTATATTATCTTCTTAAAATAAAATATAATTCAAACTTACAAATAGTAGTCAGGATAATAAAAATTAGATTTTAACTGCTCTATAGTTTTTGTGTTTTCTAATACACACAGACAGAAGTTTGATCCCTAATATATCAGTGTTAAATTTTAAATATAAATATTAAAAAAAAATCAGCCTGAATGAAACAAATACCCAATTATTCATATAGGTCACAAGTGTATTAAGACAAGTGTCTACATGGAAACAAAATGATTAAATATTTAAAATAAAAAAAATTAGTTTAAGGTACATTTGAATAGTTATATTAATATCAAGCACATTATATTTCCTGTCAAAATACTAATTGAGATGGATATATTATCTATCTTCATTACATATATATATATATATATATAAAAGACTATGCTAATGGAACAGGTATAATCAATGCAAATGTTTACATCACTTAATAAAATTGCCCCTCTCCAGTGAACACATAAAAAGCAAAAAGTTTAGAAAACACAAGAAAAAATTCAACACTTCCAAAATCTGCAAATCTACAGACTAGAAAGTTTTGACATATCTCTTCACCTCTCCTACTAACCAATAAACCAAATAGACAAAGAAAAACATAATACAAATACATAGATTTGAACACTGAGTTTAACAAACATAGCCTAAACATGATCAAACACTAATGGCATATAGAACATTATAGAACATAAAAAATAAGTGTTGGCATACATTCCTTAAACCTAAAAAGGATATTTATAATATCTAACATATAATGAGCTACAGAATACTGAGAAAATATCAAAAAATTTCATGTAATTGAAATCGTTTGTATGCTAACCAAATGTATTTATACTAAAAATTAATAGAACAATAACTCCCAAATTAAATGTTTTTGAAATTTCGAGTATGCTCATAACACAAAGTATAGATAAATAACTCATAAATATTTTAAATGTAATATTAATGAAAACACTACATAGAACATTTTCTGGCATCCTAATATAGTAATGTTTACTAGCAGATTTATAGCACTAATGCTCTAAATTATTATATTCTTACATAAACGCTTATGTTCCATTGCATTAAAAGAAAAGCTAAAATGGAATCATCCAAGCATTCATCTCAAAAAAGTTTAAAACAACAGCAAAATAAACTCGCAAACAAAAGAAATTAATGAGACATTTAAACGACAAAATATACATTAGAAGTAAATAAGACAAATGAAAAGTATTGCTTAAAATAATGAAAATTTTGAAGAATCATAAAGAATCAAAAGAGAAACTGTGAAAATAGAAATTTTAGACAGGAAAATATAGTGGAAAAAGCAAAAATAAGTAAAAACCATAATAGTGTGGAAAAGGCTAGATCCATGATGGAAGATAGGAATTCCTTAATAAGAAGGGAATTGCTGTACTTGAATTGTGGTTACACAGCCTTTATAATTATTCACTATGCTGAACATTAACATTCAATATAATTTTCACTTATATATTATATATTCCAATCAAAATACAAGTTAAATAGGTCTATTACAGAGTTTCAGTTAAAATAAAAATATATAATCAGCAGCATTGCTATAAAGGACTTCTAATTAACAGAACCCCTTTTCTAAAATAGATAATATTCAATTTTATTCAGAATTAAATAACTCACAAATGATAAGTTAAAGAATTACATAAGTCTAAAATAATACAATCACAGAAGTTTAAAATGCAGATATTGATACAACATGACAATGGCCAAAGATTATTTTAGGACGTACTAAGGGCCATGTCTACACAATAAACATGGTCACTCTCACTCATCACAATAAACTAAAATGCTAGGGTGAGAGGTATATTACTAGCTACCACAATAGATGTGAGAAGTTAGGATCATAAACTTCAACAACTTATTCTGCTTCATTAGTAAGTAACAAGCCAACATTACTTATACTTTGTGAATCAGAAACAGATTAGTTCTGATAAATCCTTAAGAGATCGTATTCCCAAATAATTTTTTGAAGGCAGCATAGCCCTAATACCAACATTTAACAAAGATAACTAAAATAAATTATCTTCTATATTTTCTATATAGTTTGTAGAGCTTTCTGCATCAATTAATTTGTATAGTTCAAAAACCAAAGAATCTGGAGTCAATAATGGAATTGAAAGTATAGTCTTATTTTTGCCACCCACCCTTCTTCCCCATATTTTGTTAGTGTTTTTGTGAAAGTGTGATCTTGAAATTTAGAATCATAGTAAGTACAGATGAATATTAATAGAAACATGAATCTTCAAAGTGATGTTTGATAGTATGAGACAGAACTTCCTACATCATAAAGTTTTACATATGCCTACTGCATCATATTGTACAATGTTGTTTAAATTAATTTTGATTAGAAGGAAGCAGTAAAGTAACTAATTTCAGATTTTTTTATACTTTTACACTTTGTGTGTTGCTTTTAAATAACTATGTGACGCAAATAAGAATTGATTTATATTGAAAAATGTAAATATGTATACATATATTTAGCATGCAAATAATTTCACATAAAATAATTTCAAATAATGGTGACTGTGAATGCGCCTCATGCTCTTGCAGTCAACTTTAACAACAACATTATTAATGACTCTTGCAAAGGAATTCATGACCCCTTATTTGTAGGGACATAATTAGTAAAATAGCAGATATTTGATTTTTAAATAGAAATTATTTTTCCTGAAAAATACATTCTAAAAGGCAAATGCTATATTTTTGACATTACAAAGTTGCCCATTTTTTAGTAAGGAAAATAGCATTGAATAATTTTCTTTTCCTCCAAGTTTACAAAGATGTGTTTTTCCCTTAAAAATAATAATCTCAGTGTTTGAGGATATACGAATTCAAGCAGACTTGGAAAGTTAAACAACCGCATTTTCTTGATGCCATTTTTTTTAAATTTCTAATATTTATTGTGTTAAATTTGATTTACAAAATACTTTAACCCATATGTGAAGGTTCACCATTCCTCACATATATGCCAATATATGCTGACCATTAACAAGTCACCAAGAGTTCTACATCATTGTTCATTGGACTCCACCACTGTTTTCCCCCACTACCTTTCCTTGATGGTTCTCTTGTCAAAGTCCAGGGGATGGTTTGCATTTTGTCTGTTCCTTTGTTTGTATTTTATATTCCACATATGGGTGAGATCATCCAGTATTTGTCTTCGTCCTTTTGACTTATTTTACTTAGAATAATCCACTCTAGTTCCATTCATGTTACTGCAAACAATAAGATTTAATCTTTATAATAAGTTTTTAATGACTGTGTAGTATTCCACTGTGTACATATAACACATCTTCATTTAAAAATTTTTTATTGTAGTAATTCTTCGATACATCAAAATAACTTCCTATATATAGGATTCCCATTCCTTATATATATGCCATGCCCTCCACCAAATCACGAAGTGTTCGTCACCATTGTCCAGTGGGCTCTGTCACTATTTCCCCGCCCACGCCTCCCAACCCATTCCCAATTGGTAACCTCAGTTCTGTTGCAAGTGTCCAAGGGTTTATTTTGTTTTGTCCGTTCCTTTGTTTTGTCTATTCACGCTCTACCTAAGAATGATGTCATGTGGTATCTTTCTTCTTTTGACTTATTTCACTTAGCATAGTCCCTTCTATGTCCATCCATGTTGATTCAAATAACAGGATTTCATTTCTTCTCAAGGCTGTGTAGTATTCCATTGTATATATGTACCACATCTTCTTTAACCATTTATCTGATGATGGGCAAGTAGGTAGTTCCCAATTCTTGGCTATTATAAAGAATACTGTCATAAACAAGGGGCACATCTCTGTGAATTAGAGTTTTTGCATCTTTTGGGTAAAAAATAAGAAATGGGAAGAAATGATCATATGGGATTTCCAGTCTAAAGTTTTTTGGGAATCTCTATGCTGTTTTCCATAACGGTTGCTCTAATTTACACTCCTACCAATAGTGTAAGTGTTCCCCTTTACCCCAACCTCACCAACATCTGTTGCTTCCAGACATGAACAGCCAATCTCATAGGTATAAGGTGATATATCAGTGTTGATTTTGTTTGCATTTCCCTAATTAACAAGTGAGAAAGAACATCTTTTTATATGTCTATTGGCTATCTGTATGTATTCTTTGTAGAAATGTCTATATAATTTTCTGCAGTTCTTTGTATATTTTGAATATTAAGCTCTTGTCAGATACAGGATTTGCAAATATCAAGTAGTCAGTAGGTTGTCTCTTTGTTCTGGTGGTGGTTTCTTTTTCTGTGTAGACACTTTTTAGTTTGATGTCATCCCTCCCATTGGCTTATTTTTGTTTTTGTTTCCCTTGCCACTGAAGTTGAGTCTCCGAGGACCTAATAAGACTGATATCATGGAGTGATTTGCATATGTTATCGTCTAAGTGTTTTGTGATTTCTCATCTTATGTCCAAGTTTTTAATTCATTTTGAATTAATTTTTGTGTGTGGTGTTAAAGAGTGGTTTAGATTCATTCTTTTGGATACAGCTGTCCACTTTGCCCCAACATCACTAATTATTGAAAAGATTTTCCTTTCTCCATTGTCACCTCTCAGTTCCTTTGTTATTAATTAACTGACATATATGTATATAGATAGATAGATATGAGTTCATATCTGGTGATTCAATTCTATTCCACTGATCTGTATCTCTGTCTTTATTTTAGTATTATATAGTTAATCATTATTGTTTTGTAGTAAAGTCCAATATCTACAAATTTGGTAACTCCAAATTTTTTTTATTTTCTTATTTTCCTCATGATCAGTTTGGCTGTTCGGGATTGATGAGAAATCTTAAGGAGAGAGTTTTCAAAATAAAATTATTTTGCCTTTTGCATAAAACATGAAAGTATTTTTAGTAATACTTAAATATGGAAATGAGAATGATGAAAATTGGAAGCCAAAGATTAAAATTAAGTAAGCACCATTTCTGAAGTCATGAAAGAGCCTTAGGTACAATTATTTAAAATGAATTCAGACATGTTTTAAAAAAGGGGTCAATGAGTAAATATGATAAAAATCTCTGTTTTTGTTTTTAGTATTAAAGGCTAAGTGAGGCAAATCAATTAGATATCTGAAATGATAAGGTTAATGTCCAAACCAATGTACCTAAAGCCACCCACTTGTATGAGCAGCAGTGCTCTTTTTAATGAATGCTACAGAACGTGTCTCTAATACGCCACGGGTGTGCCCTACACTTCAGGGACTAAAAATCTGCTTCAGTTCAAGAACCAAACAATTCCATTAAAACTGTACACTTGCCAAAAGATTTTGATTAACACTTGACATCAATTTTGAGCTCTGAAGCATTTTAGTAGAGGTTACAAAGGATTTAATATCTTGGAACGTATACTTAAGTGTATTACCTAAGAAGACATGGGGACCTTGCAGTAGAAAGCCATATTTTTGAAAAATTAATTTGATTTAGTGCCTTGGAAGCAATGTTAGAATGGCTTACTAATAAGAGAAAATAGGTGGGACAAATACGATGCATTCACTCTCCTACTATATTATTTAATTACTATCATTGACTTGCCCAACTCACTGCTAACAGTAAAATCTGTACATCTAATTGTAGCTATTTGATGTGATTTGTAGTTTAGCAATAGGATTCAAAATTAAGCAATTCATTCTCATCTGTCTATGTCTCTATGAAAATGTGTTATCTATTAAAGATTCTGGTGCATTTTCACTTACAGCCATATTTCTCAATAAACAGTATTATTTTCAATAACAAGTCACTGAGTTGATGTTCATTTTTATTTGCACAAGTTACTGAATGATCTTATAAAATAATTCTGGTAAAAATAATTGGAAGTTTAATAAAATCCATCTGAATTACTTTAGGTAACGAAACACTTGAGTTTCTATTCCATGCATATCAAAATTAATGTGATTTATCCCTAGCTGTCAAAAGTTTTAAATTATCTGAGGCATCAGGGACATTAAAAATTTGGACAGAGGGAGAGTAAGATAACACTGTTCTAGGGGAATAAAATCAAAGACAGAAAAAAAAACTCACTAAAAGGGAAACATTTTTGTAGTCAATAACATTATAAACATTTATTTATGTGATAAAACAGCTAATGCTTTTAAAAAACATGCTGTCAAACATGTCTTTCTTATATATCTTTCTATACCAGTCACCTCCCTTCTCTGAAGATAAATACTCCTGATAGATACTTTTATATTATCTATGTCATTAATTTAAAGGTAAATAATTATATTTAAGTACCCCAAATTCCAGCAGTATTTTGTATGCAATTTTTACTTACTAGATCATATTATTTATAAGTAATCTAATATTAAGATATAAATGGTATTCTGATTTATCTCTTGAACAAGTGGTACTAGAAAACTTGTATGTGCATACGCAAAAGGATGAGGTTGGACCCTTATCTTACACTCCATAAAAAAAAAAATTTACCTGAAAATGGATAACATGCCTCAACATAAGACCCAATTCTAAAAATCCTAGATTTGAATCTGGCAGTGATTTCCATAACATGCACATGAAAAGCACAGGTGACAAAAGAAAAAATATATAAATGGGACTACATCAAACTTAATAAATTTTGTGCACTTCTGGGCCAGCATGTGAGGGACTGAACATAATTACTCCAGCCTAACAAAAAAAAAAAGTTGCATACATGGAATAATCATTAACTCTTCTTTGACCTGTCAGAAAAGTGAGATCATAGGACAAACCATGGATTCAAAATTGGAGAGACAAAAAAGCAAATAGAATCACTCCTTCCCAGAGCAGCACATGAGTGGAAATCTCCACACGAGCCATTCCCAGAGGAGGAACAACTGACTTAAAGTGAGTTTTACTTCCAGGTACTTCTAGTACCTACTTCTCATAGTGAACATCAGAGGAAATTTTCTCATGCTTATGGTAGGGAGAGGGGTAAGAGAAACAACTTTGAAATAGACACTCGGTTTCGTCTATTCTTCATGACCTGCTCTCACATGAAACTACTTTACTAGAGCCTACTGGGGACTTATAGCTTAACTGACCTTGGGAAAAGGAAATTATACAACTTCAGACCCCTCCAACCATCTGTCCCCTGCAAATGAGGGAGCAGAGAACTTGAGATACATTGGTGTAGTTCATAGTTCAGGGGCATAGGTGGATTCAAAGTCTGAGACCTAATCATAAGACTACCGAATGCTTCATCCTCACTCCATACCTTATGACTCCATTACTGAAAGATTACTTAAGACAGTTTGTTTAAGCTAGAATATCACATACACCTTTCAAGAAGAAAATATAAGGCTTAATTACTATAAGGCAAAAGAATACAGTTGAAGAGACCAAACTTGCATCAGACCCAACATCAGATATGTTGGTAATGGTGAAAATATCAGACTAAGAAACTATTTAAAACTACAATTAATAATCCAAAGGTTTAAAGGAAAAAATAAACAACATGCAAGAACAGATGAATAATGTAAGCAGAGAGATGGAAGTTCTGAGAATAAAAAAAGAACACTGGATATCAAAGATACTATAACATAAATGAAAATTGCCTTCATGGAGTCATTAATAGAGTAGACATGAATGAAGAAAGAATCTGTGAGGTAGAGGATATGACAATAAAATCTTTCAAATTGGCAAACAAAGAAAAAAATTACTTTTTTAAAAAGAACAAAATATATTAAATGGCATTACATATACCTGTGTGTAAATATATGTTAATAATATTTATGTATAAGTGAAAAGAATGATAACAATGATACAAAGTGACAGCCGGAGAAGAGTTAAATAGATTATAAGGCACTTGCGGACCTGTAAAGCAATATAATGTCATTTTAAAGTGGACTTGGATTAATTATTAATGCATATTACAAACTCTAGGGCAACACTAAAAATAAAGAAAAAAGAAGTATAATTGACATATTGACAAGAGAGAGAATTAAATCATATAAAATAATTATACACACAAGGCATAAAAGAGTAGAAGATAAAAATAGCAACAAAGAACAAAAGAACAGAAAACGGTAACGAATATGGTAGATATTACTCTCCTTGTATCATTAATCTCTTTAAATGTCAATGTTGACCTCACAAAAGTCAGGGCATGGAAACAACGTAGATACCCATCAACAGATGGAAGTCCAAAGAAGCTGCAGTATATACACACTCAAGGGAATTCTATACAGCTATTTAAAAAGTTGAAAATTTTCTCTTTGCAACAATCTGGATGTTACGTGAAATAAGTCAGGAAGCAAAAGAGAAACACAGGATGGTTTCACTCATATATGAAATATAACGAAATGAAAAAAATGAACATACAAATCTCAACAAAAATAACAGGACACAGGGCTGTGGTTCTGGGGGCGGATGTGGAGTGGGTGGGGGAGGGAAGGACACTGGAACTCTGGTGGTGGGTGTGGTGTGAAATATAGGCTGAGATACAATTTCAATATCCTAAAATGTGCTTACAAGAGAAAAGGAGTCAGGTGGTAAAATAGGGTACACAGTCAAGGGACTGCATGGTTGAAGAAGGAAAATAAATTTTAGGAAGGGTTTATGACAACAAGGAATTTCTGGAAAAATAGATAAAAAACACTAAGTGAAGAAGGGTTGTTGGTTTGGTGATGAAAAAGTAATCTGTGCCTTTAGAGAAAATAGTTTCAGTAGAGTATGTTTGTGTGTTTGAAGTTGGCCATGTGTCTGTACAGCTGATAGACTCCTGTTGGTGAGAAAGAATAGGCTACTCCAGAAACAAAGAAAAAGAAAGTCAGTTTGGCAATAAGATAATCTGTATGACAACTCATCTTCTATAATGCTAATTTTGTGTGTTTAGAGTTTATGAGTTTATTCTCTGTGCACTAACAAACAATTACTCATTGTTGTCAACTGAATTTAGCCTATTTAATATACAGACTTAACTTGCAGCAGTAATGTGTTCATAACACAATATGCATTTATTCATTCAGTAGGTAATTATTAAGAATTTCCCAAGTATCAGGACATTTATACAGGACATGAAATATCAACAATGAAAAAAAAGTCAAGAGCTGCCAAAGGTAGGGTGATGTTAGAGACAGTGAGAGGAAAGATGGGTTGATCAGGCCAGGTCTTTAAGCTAAAGTTTGTTTGTTTGTTTGCCAAACTGAATGACTACCCCATCATGTAAATGTTTGCTGACAAAGAGTTTCAGGAAATAAAAACAAGATGTGTGATTGTTTCAAGGTGGAACAAACAATCGAAAAAACGTAATTATAAAAAGAGAAAGAACAGAAAGACTCCCTAATCCTAGTGAGTAGGGATGATTATCCACAATTTATTGTAAATCCAATTCACAGATCATAAACTCTGGAGTCAAATAACATTGAGACTGGGTCTCAGTTCTGTCATTGCTAGTTATGCAGAAGCAAATAATACAATCAATAAAGAAATCTAAGTCTGTAATTAATGTAGGGGAAAAAACATCACTTCTATACATCTCTAACAATATTCACTGAGCTAATTCTTATAAAGTAATTAGCACAATAAAATTATTGACATAAGTAAACAAAATACTATTTTTGAAATTTTATAAGGTCAGTCTTTGTTCAAGTTGAGTAATCAGGACACAATATCCTAAATTTTATTGTTCAAAAATGCAACACCTTAGACACTGGATATAAATCCATAGAGCACAAATGCAAATATCTGATTACATTGTTAAATGCTACACCTATTATATTTCTACACACATTAAAAACTTCTGAGTACTGAATTCAAATTTTTAAAACATTTCATGTCTTTTCCTACATGAGAAAATTGTAAGATTATGCAGTGTCAATTAAGTTAGCTACCTAAGCTTTATTATCATTATTTAAACATTCTCTGTATCAAATATGTCAGAGGAAATGTTTCATTTCCAACAAACAGTTACCATTTTTTCAGCCAAATAACATTTCCCAGTGCAGCTTAGCTGCAGGTAGCTTATGATGATGCAGCTTCTGATTGGCTGGAGGAATTAATGCTGCAATTAGCAATGTGTTTGCAGTTTTAGCTGCTTCCAGGTCCTCCTCTGCTGGAGACAGATTCCTAGTACTTAAACACTGAAAAGAATGGAGTAATAGCACATGCAGCTGGGAAGAGTTATAGCATTTTGCCTATTGGCACATTTTCCCTCAAATACTGTGGATTTATTGATCTGTTACTTGTCAAAAATATTAAGTGAGAGGAAAATGGCAGAGAGATGAAAAGCAATGAAAAGAAATGCTGATTGACATTATCTTTGTCATGATTGCTGGAAGGAGTGGAGACAAAAAGATTCCCTGCTGATGTTTTACAGGGGTGGAGGAGGAAGGATTCCTGGGGAAGAAGTGAGGGGGAAAATGGAGAAAAAGTGACCAGAGAAAATGCATTACCAGGCTAGGTAACAATGACACAGTAATGTTACTGAAATCATCTCTACTTCACTGGTGCAGATTCAGACAGGGTTGTAAAAACCACTGCATCTTAGAACACTCAGCTGGAATGGATATGCAAGACGCAGTTTATGTCTGCCTCCCTCTTATTTCCATCTCCCTCAGGTCTAAGTGCACCCAACAGCATACCAACCCTCCTGTACTTTGGGGTTTTTCTTCTAGCACCTCCAGACAGGCTCTGAGGAAGCCCAAACTGCCACAGCCTAGTATCCCACCCAGAGAAAATTTCTCTTCCCCTGAATATAAGGTGCTCCCAGCATACACCTTTCTGTAGCTCTTTCTTGTCTCATGGTGAGCTTGGTCTCTGTACTTCCCCTAAAAAACTTGTTACACGTTGTAATCAAGCAGCTCTCCTTGATCTCTTTCCTGGACCAACTGTGGCCCTCATCGGTGCCCTGTGTCCACTCACAACATGTGCACTGCATTTGTCCCTGCAGTGAGTGGAGGCACACATACGGGACTTAGACACTGTCATGGTGGCATCACAACGGCATGAGCTCAGAGGCACAGAAATACTGTTCACTGCCGCTGGACCAGCAGGACATGCTGCCTCACCCCAGAGGGGAAGTAGGCAAGACTGGAGGACCAGGGTGGCACCTGAGCAAAAACCAACTCTGGCCCTGTGTCATTTTGATTCATTTGGCCTTTCTGTAAAATGACATCCCAATATCAGTAATGTGCCTTCTTCACAAAGAGCAGAAGATATAAACAGTTGTAATGCCTTATAATATATGAGATGACAGCTGATCCCAGGGTTGTGATTGATTTTCATCATTTACTACTTTCAGCAACTTTTCAGACTTTTCTTCACCCTTATCCGATCAACTGATGAGTCTAATTCACTGGTTAGAGTTGGGATCCAAATTACAAAACCTGCCCCTACAGGAGACAAGTGAGGACCCTGTAATGCAAAATCACCAGCGGGATGTGACAGAAGTTGCCTCCTTAAACTAACACCCATGAGCCTTGCTGGTCTTAGCCCCGCATCATCTTCAAGAGGCATGAGGCTCTAGCTTCGTTCTATGTGTCAAACTATGATGTGGCCACTTCCCTTTTACAGTTAATACTTGCTACTGAGGAAGCATAAGGCATAAGTGAGTCGCTGGGATTTCAGGCCTTTTCCTCTCTGCAACCTTAGATATTCATGCTAACCTCTCCTCTATCATCTACATGGAAGTTTTTTCCTTCATTTGCTAGTTCATCTATGCATTACTACACAGTATCATTTGCATGGTCTTCCTGCCCATTTCCAAAGATCTAACCACAAATATCTTCACCAGATTTCCTTGGGTCTGAATTTTCAGTCTTGCTCATTTTAGATTACTGGCAAATTGACCAAACTCTAAGCTTTTGAGTTAGTATAGACTTATATTTGTAACCACTTTTCCCTCATATGGTAGAAATGACAGGAAAAGTTATTGAAGCTTTTTATTTGTTCAGTCAAAAATAGACGTGTCTACACATTAGGAAAACATTCACTCGCTGTTGTTTTTCAGGATCATCCCTAAGTGGAACTATATATAATCTGGCAGTATAATTTTTCACTGTAATGACTAAATTTGGGATTGTAATTCTTCATTCTCTACCTACATCCATTACCCTTGTCTCACAGCTTTGCAGTTCTTTACTAGAAGCAGTGGATTTATACTTAGATTCATGCCTTCCTTTGGCTGTTGGTGCAAGGAGAGGTTTAAATGCCCTTGTAACGTATGCCTGTGGACTTACATGCCACGTTGTGACTGGTCTCAGATAAATGAGACAACATGGATCTGGTCTGATCCCAATCCATGACCTAGAGTCGAGCTCAGCAAAGGTCAGCAGTCAAGTCCAGACTGTCCAACAGAGGCCTGAGTACAAGTTAAACAGTAGCTGTAAAATATTTTGGTGTTACTCTGTCAAACGGCATCACTGTGGTTGTAGATGACTAACATTGGAGGCTTTGTGGGGCATTTTGAACATAGCAACATGAAATGATGGCGTCCCAGACTGTCAGTAGAAGAATGAAAATGTACATCTGTTTAATCCACATATTCCCATAACCCTTTTTTGAAAAGTCGTTTTCATGAAGCTTCAATTCACCTACAATAAACGGTTGTGTTACTCAGGTCCTCAGAAAAAATTCTGGCAATTCAGGGTCTTTCTCTGCCCTGTCCATCAAGTCCATCAAGCTGGACTTTAAAATGACAAAAAAATACCGTGGGCTTTCACTCCAGCCTCCCTCTCTCTTGGAAGTAAAATGACGGGCAAAGATCAAGTGCAAGTAGGTTACTACAGGATGATCTAGGATAATAAATAAACTGCATATAGAATGGGTAAGATCAGTCTATTAAAGACTACATAAACGGGAGTTTCTTCAGATTTGCTTTTAAGCATAACTCTATTCTCCAAATTATTTTCTTTAAACCTAAGGAAATTAAAATCATCATAACCTAATCTGATATTTATCGTAATATACAGGTAGATTCATGAGTATATTTAAAGCTAATAAAAGTTTTATGAATAAATAAATAATTTATCAAATTTTAGCTATGATTCTGACAATTCAACAGGGAGAGCATAGGAAATTACAAGCAAATATTCAAAAGCACATATATATATCACCCCGTCCCGTACATACATACACCTACATGGACAAAGAGAAGGAGAGAGACGATACATTTACAGGACCTGAATGGAATCTGAATTCAGGCACAGGTAGACAAAAGACACTGATGTTCTATTTCCTAACTATGAGAGAACGACAAAGAACTCACGTCACAGGGCCGGGTTTGTAGGATGAGAATAATATTGCCTTTCTCATAAGAATATCCTGACAAAGTCTTCTCATTAGGACCTTTCTTTATGTAAAGGAGAAAAGATGAGAATGCCTTCAAGGATCTAATTTAGTGGGCTAAAAAATATATTCAACAGATAACCTCAAAATGCTTTGGTATCTGAATTTTTGGGATATTATGAGATTCAAATGAATTATTAACAGCATTTTGGATAGGAGATGCAGAAAATATTTTTCAGTAAATTAACATACATAAGTGGATTACCACATAATAATAGAGCTAGCTAGCACAGTAATAGTTAAACAGCTTTAATTCTCTCAAGTAGAAATATATACTCTAGAGTATCACATTGCACATAACAACACAAATACATTCTTCAAAATTTTGGACAATATATACACACATCTATACAATTCTGAACCTCATATAAGTGTCATACATGAGAAATAGCACCAAAGAAGTGGTTCTTGTAAATTCGTTTAGTGAACAAAACTATAAGAAACAGATTAATATGTAATTTGTGATATTTTAAACCTAGCAATAAATTATGATCATAGATTCAACTCCTATTCTTTATTTCATCTGTAATTCTACAGTATGACTGCTAAAATAAATATTTAATTCAATTCAGACATCATACGGGACTGAAAGAGGAAGAAATACAAATTGCTATTAATTTAATGTTTATCAATCAATGCTAAACTATGCTTAGTGCTCCAAATTACTATGTAGTAATCCATGGCATGCATACAAGTAGACAGTATTTTCTTGGTGAACAGTCTTTGGTAATTTATTCATTTATGTTGCAAATTTTCAGCCATTGACTTATCACTCAGTAACCTTGATTTAATGATTTCATTTATTTTTAGGTAATAAAAAAAAAATCATTGGGGAAAGATGAGAATGAGAGCCATCAAAGTAAAGACATTTTCAATATATTGCTTATATATTAAAAAATAAATTGTGCAAATGTTTTCATTTGGGACAGATTTTTGTATTTCTTATTTACATTAATTTCAGTCTTTACAGACAAACTACCAGTTCTCCTAGTATTGTTGTATTCAGTAATTTAATAACAAGTATAAAAACATTTATGTGTTTCAATATTTGCAATATCTAAGAGTATGCAGACGCTTTTCCTTTGGAATCATTAAAATCAGTGTATTTATCTGCTTTTATTTCAAGTGGTTTGCAATTCTCTGTTAAGAAGGTGTCATTCAAAGTGGGTATAATTGGGAAAATTATTTAGTATCTCTGCATCTTGATTCTCTTGTGAATAAAATTAAAATACACTATTGTTTACAGAACAATTGCAAGGTTTACTTAATATAAGGAAACAAAGAATAAGAGTCACAAATTAAAAGTCTATTTACTATATCATATTTTTTTAAGACTAATTTACTGCAATGGCCTCTTTTCCATTTCTACTTTGAGTTGTTTTAAAAAAATACCTAGTTTCTTTATAGAAAGAGAATGTGACCAATAAATATAAACACTACCTATATAATGCTTTTGCAAAGATTTTTTCCATAAATACATTGAATTTTTTTCCCAGGACCGCTAATAGTCATGTTAGAAACAAACACAACCTTAAAAGTGAATGAAATTACATTTTCCGTATATTTTTCTTCTTTGATGTGGTGACAATGATAGGTAGAGAAAGAACATAGTTTTTAAGGCAGCATTTTTGATATGACTGGAGATGGAGGAAAATCAGTGAACAAATGTCCTCTAGCTGTCAGTCTCTGGCTAGAGTCCCAAGTGAAAATGAGCAGTGCAAAGAATTTTGAGACAGTCAGTTGCAGAATACAAATTGCATAGTCATGTCATTGACAATTTTCCCTTGTAATGACCCAATGGATCAGATGCAGAAAAAGCAGACCAGAGAATCAATATTGACTTATTTCTGAAAAGTTTTCAAAGTCAAGTTATTAGAACTAATTGGGAAGAATGCTGCCTAATGATATGCTTTTTCTAGAATTCCATTTTTAACAGATTGGTAACGAACTGTGTCATTATTTATAAATAATTGCATGTTTTTGTTTCATAAAAAGTTAGACTATATTTCTCATTTTAATTAATTATTGACAAATATAAAAGTTTCTCTAAATTTGGATTTCCCTAAGAAGCACTATCTTATAACATAATCTAAGGTGAATAAATCATTTCTAAGAATATTTTTCTTATCGGACAGAAATTTTGATCTGTGTCTTTTACACAGATTTTTTTTTGTTCTAGAATTTAGGAGTTTAATGAAAATTTCCATAAGACGTTCTTGATAAACACACTAAAATTGGAAGTTAGTAAGCAGAAAATAAATAGCCCACTGAACACGAGTAAATTTTTACATATCACCTGTTGACCCAAATTAAGTAGAAACTAAATTCTGGCTGATCAGACTGAGAGCACTTTATGTTTTATGTTCAGAGAAAGATACAAGTCAATAACGTCAACTTTACAGCAAAGAGTGCTTATTGCTTATCATTTTAGAAAGGCAAAGTGTTCGAGATGTTGGCCGGGACACACATTATGTGGATGCTCTGATGTGTATCACAAGTGTTCAGAGAATTCTGGAAAGCTATTTATAACGAGTATATTCTGGGGGGTGGGTATATTTTGAGGGCTTCCTCATCACAAATTCACACCACCTCAAGGATTTTAGGGACACCTTATCAACTTTTCAGGACACCAAGTCAGTTTTAATATGAAATAGGGAAGGTCAAAAGGTCACTACCCACAAGGTTACTCATCACTATCTAAGTGATGAGTAAATGCAGGTACATGCTTTATGAACATCAGTTTCCAGTGCATTGTGGAATTTAAAAAAAAATCTGGCTTTAAAAGTAATTGCTGGAAGGCGATTTCTAAATAATTAAATCCCAATAGCATTAGAAATTTTCTGATTCAGCAAAGCCCACTCCTCAAGATTCCCAAAGCCTTCATACAGGGACATGGGGTCCTTAGGTCAATATCCAGGTAACAGCAACAGTAATTCAACTGCCAACAAATGATAAGCATTATTTCTACATGCACATATATCTCTATATACCCTGATAATTGTTTTTAAGTGAAATAAGGCATGGGTAAAAATAATGACTGTGTCAATGAATAGTTTTGTTGCTGTTATTTAATTGTGTTGTCTCCTGTAATCTCCATCAGCTTTCTGCATCATTTTATTACACTACATCTACTATTAATATTGATAATAATAATGTTGACAATTAAATTTTCTTAAGCTTGTAGAAAGCATTATAGAAAACTTGGATTATTCAAATGATAAACAACATAAAATCTCAACAAACAACTATAATCCTCTGCAAATACAAAACAAGGGACTTAACCCGATCCCCACTTGAGAGCAGACTACAGACGTAGCATTTAAAACCATTTTACATAGAATTCTGGAGACATGACTTCAGAAACTGAAACTACTCTGAAGCAGATCAATACAATGATACAAACACAGAGGTGATTAACTTCTTTTCACGTGCAGATTTTAGATTCTAACACTTTATGGTACTATGGTACTTATAATACAGCTATACAATTATAGACATATGCATACATATATAAATTTCAACTCAGCTGTAGTTATTTGTCATTTAAAGGCAGTATTCATAGCTAATATAATTTATTGAACATATATCATTTTTATTGTGATAGAAGACTATCAACAAACATCTCAATGTAAATGAATATATGGCACTTACAAAACGGCATATCTGGCAGTATTAAAAATCTTAACAAGGGTTGTTAAATGATCCATTGTTAGAGAAAAATGACTATTTTTGCTTTCCAAATATTAATATAAATTTCCTACTTAGGTCACCAGTATTATTATCATCTATTTGAGATCTTGTTCAGAATATAGCATCACAGAGATGGTTTAGTACAAATTAATTAGATTTCTTGCCAATGAATATAATCCTCCATCCATAAACATCAGAAAATTGCTAATACCAGCTATACTCGTAAATCTCTCAGAGACTTTATTAAAGTCTCATGTACTGTTCTGACTTTAATTTCCTCAGATGTAATTTCAGGGGGTTGATCTAATATTCTGAGATTCCTTGATTATGTAAACTTTGAAATGCTCAACTTTGCTACTCAGCAAAAATAACTATATTAATCAGTTAAAGACAAAATGAACAGAAAACAAAACAGAAATTGAGTTTCCTGATGTTATTTTGAGGTTAACTAGTAATCTCCAAAGAATATTCATAAAGGCAGTGCAAAATTGCCTTTTTCTTTTCTGCTCTGTCTTATTGCTTATTTTAGTGATATAATCTGGTGATAATTCATTTTGGTATATTAAAAGGTTTTTTTTTTTAATCTTAACTCACTTTATTCTCCATAAGAAAAATAATAAAACTTTTTCCATGTCTTGCAAATGGAAAAATGTATAAGAAACTCACATATTATAACATTTTAGCTAAAATTAAAAGCAATATATTATAAGTTTATAGCATAATTTAAAAATTATATTGAAGTAACAGTGGTTTATAACTTTGTAGTGATTTCATGTATGCAGTATATAGTATCATTTAAAGTAATTTCTTGATGAGATTCAATGTTATTTTATAGTATACATTTTTCTTCAGCAGGAAAGATTTTGGAATAGAATGAGCCTTTAATTTTAATTATCATTTCATTTTAGAATTAAAAGTTCTGGGAATATTTACTTCATATAAAATGCAAAAATGAAAACTAATGCTTGAAACTATGCAAACAATGATTTACCTATGTAGAATTAAAATTACATTCATAATTTTTAAAAGTGAAATAATGATCAAGAATAATAGCATTGGTATTTTAATGATCATTAAATTCTATATTTTTCTTTATCAATATTCTGCTTTCCTTTGACAATATGAACAAGGAATATCAACTTGTATTACACTATCAATAATATTTTTGTATTGTAGAAAGCAAAAGGTAATTTTGAGGATATGAAAGCTAAATTATAGCAAATCTTAGGTTATTTTTCAATTCACTTCATAGCAAGAAAAAAAAAAATATCACATTCCTATTATAATCCTTAATCACAAAATGTATATATACCCCAAGCTTGAATGAGAAAAGGTTTTATGTAATATGAAGTCTTATCTTCCACCTAAACTCTCTAATCTTTCCATTTGGGGTTATGCTATGCTTCAAATCTTTTAAGCCAGATTTATCCATTCCGAAAGCTGTTCTGTTTTTTCAGAAGCCATTCTCAATCTTTCAGATCAATTGGAGGACCACTTAAGGAAGTGAATCAATTCTGTTTTCTTGCAACTAAAGTTGTAAGTGTCCAAATTATGTTGTCCTTATATAAGTGACCATCAAATTGCCACCTTGAACACTGGTTACTTTTTAGTCAAGCAAATCAACTATCTGATGATCTTTAACCTGATTTCTAATTTTGGTAGCTGCAAGAACGACTCTTAATATATACTGAGATGGGGGTGGGAGTAGTGCCCTTCTTTGAAAGCCACTGGGACAGAACCAAGGATAATAAAGTGAATGGTTCACAGAGGGAGCAATTAGTATGAGCCTGATTAAACCAGGCAAGGATCCAAGACTCCTCCAGTTAGGATCTCTTTTGTAGACTTCAGAGGCTAAATGTGATCACGTTTGAAAAAAACGCAGTAGAAACACTGAAGGTTTTGTACACATCTTCTACTTCATCTCTGAGGTTCATCCCTACGTCAGGTAGCCTATCAGTAAATTTGATACTTAGTGTTCACAAAGCAGAAGCAAGAAATTTTTATAGTTGTCTTGTGTTAAGTTTCATCCTTAGAAGGTAGTCTCATGTTCGAAATACGTTCAAGTCAGTAAATAAAGATAAAGAAAATTAAGCAGCTATTATTTTCTGGAATAAGAACATGCAAAAATAATTTTAGACTATTAATAAAGATATGTATTTTCCTATCACCTTTTATCATGTACAAATGTGAATACTTAGCCCATACTCTTTTTTTTTTTTAATATACCATAGTGCTGTAATACTTTCTTACTGGCAGGAATTTCTAATACTTCCATCATTTTTGTGTTGCCTTTTATTGTTTCCTTATTTTAATGATTTGATCTTTTAATTGACAAGTCTCAGAGAAGACCTTATTCTACTGGGTACATGTTAGGTGTATGTTCAATCCATGCATAAAAACTTCTTTCCTAAAGGTAATAGGAACAGGATTCCTTCCTGGTGCCACTGAATTAATATGTAAAGGTTACTGCTTGTTAGATGTCTCGAGTTTCCTTTGACTTTATGAACTTCATAGAATTGTTATAAACACTGTTTGAAATAACATCACAGACATTCTTTAAAATAGACTTGTGAGTTATATATATTTATATTGTCATTTCATGAAGTCAATTCTTTTGATTTTTAAATGGGCAACTCAAACAAGTAGGCTGATACCAACTTTATTCATAACTTCTCTCATACTTCTATTTTTTAAAAAATAACCAATTTTAATGTAGGGTAGTATTTATAGTTTATAATTTATTTATAGTTTACAACTTATAGTTTACATTTATAGTTTACAATTTTTCATTCAGGCGTGATATCTTGCTCATGGTCTGTTTAATTTTATTTGTTCTGCTTTCAGAATATAAAATTTAGACTTGCAATTGTAATATATATTTTCTATGACTTAGTCTAAATTCTATACTACTAGGAAATTCCCTGAATCTACTGCAAGCGTATTAGAAAAATTTGAAATAAAGATGATTAATTAATCCTTCACTGAATGATAATAATAAATGAGAAGAACTTTCTAAGCTTCCTATTTAGTAGCTACAAAGATTGAAATAAATATATTTACATAATTCTTTATAAATATGTATGCATATATCAAAATTATTAAGAAAAGGCAAAAAAATTATAGGCGTCTTGATTAACCAGGAATTTCACTCTATGTGATGTGATATGAGAAACCAAATGAGAAAAAAATCAGTCATAAAAATAAATATTTGGACTACCTACTTTCTTTAATCTAGGTCTTTATTTCATACAGATCATTTCACATCATTTTAATAGTCCAAGTTAGAGACACACAAATTTTTTTCATTTTTTTATTTCATACATTGCTTGATGAGCCCTCAATTTTACTCATCAAGAAATTAAGGTGTAATATAAATACCATTAGTATACAGACAGAAACTGTTTTTCTGTGTACACCTTCACCTATCAAATAAATTAACCAAATGTATTATCTAATATTCTAATATTTGTATGTTCTGCTTTTAGAAAATTCACACAAAAAAATTCAAGATATGTAAAATTTGTATGATATTTCTAAGAAGCCTATATTTTAAAAATCATCAGGCTCACAAAATTAGAAAGGTTTAGCTCCTGAACAGGTAATAGAGTGACTGACTCTGAAAAAGGAATTCATTTGTAGAAATTATATAACTCACTTTGCGTGTGTTGTAAGTGTTTTCTTTTGTGGAAAACAAAACCTAAAATTCATTTCCATTTCTCCCTCTGTCCTTGTTGGGTACCCTCTTTCCACAAGTCTTCTGTTCACCTTTGATCAGCAGTGTTCCTAATAAATATGATTCCAAAAGTGGATCTTTTTTTTAACACTATCTGCCTCTAGGTAACAGAATTATTTTCAGTAGGAAGCATGTTAAACAAATGATTTTTTCTAGATCTATTGTTTAATTTGACCACAGTTAACAATTTCAGAAGAATACCTATTAAAATATTAAATTTCAGTGAAATGTTTCTAGTATGAACATAAATTGTCATTGACTGAATATTTCACCTTTGTTCATCCTCTGTTTCGCTGAATTTAATATTTAAAAAAGAGTATTTGCATGGTTACAAAGAATGACAGAAAACTGAGTAAGTCAAAACTTTTCTTTACAATCAGGCCTGTAACTATTTTATAATCTACTTTTATAGACAGGATACATGATCACAGATTTGAACACTCTCAGAAGTACTCTCAAATGAGTCCTAGCTGGGTCTGCGTACGTCATGGCTCACTGGGTAACAGGTATGACTGGCAGTGCTTTGAATTAGCCTCTATTAAAAATAAATTTATTAATGTTTCTGCAAAGTGACGATCTGAAGCTTGCATATTAGTAATTACCTCTGTGTGCCTATGTACAGAGCTTCCGCATATATAACTATATATTATATAGTTGTATATTATATATAATGAAAACTATACAGTAATATCAGCAAACGTTTAAAACCTTGGACAAAAAAACGTATAAGGGAGTTTTTTAACTCTGACAAACTTTAGAATGGACATTTCATAGAGATAGCAAAAAATAAAAGACCACATTTTAGTCAGTGCTACTATTGTTTTTAAATTGTATAATTGCCTACATTGTGGTCAATCCTATTACCTTCCCCAGTAAACCATTTTCAATTCAGAAAAATGAACATATATCTGAGTAAATTAAAGTAGATGAGAGATTCATTTCAAAGTAAACTATAAAAGTGTTTTCTAAATAGTAAATTGTGTATTTATTCAGTGATAATTCAAGATTCATGTGAACACTTAGTTCTCTTCTATTTAAAATCATTTGGCAGGGACAGCTAAAGCAATTTTCCTTTGTTCTTTTCATTTTTCGGATTTTCTGATGAATTAAGTAAAAAGGGTATTTGCTCTCTTCACTTTAGAACATGTGATAAATGTGAGCTTTAAATGATTTTTCAGAGTAAACATGAGCCAGAGAACAACACAGAAAAAATCTATACTCACAGTCTGCCCATTTAATTACTCTGCAATATTTAAACATTAATTGTGATTTAAATAATTCCTGTATCTTTTATAATCACCCAGGACCCCACCAAGTAGCCTTTAACACATAAAAGTCTAAAATATCATGTTCAAATAAATTGAAGTAATATTAATATGCATAACATATATTTCTATGGCATTACTAACATAAAATATAACTATTAAGTGTAGCTTAAATTCTATTATGTTAAGTTAATTAAATTATGTGATCAGATAAAACAAAATCTCCAATTTTAAATTTTGCCTTTAATAGAAATAGTATTACACCTGCTTTAATTTGCATAAAACAATATATTTATTTGATTATTCGATCACCTTAGAAAAACAGAAATCCAAAAAATAGAAACCCAGATTTATAAGTTCAAATCATTATCTGTATCTAGAAGCTTATGACTGATTTTCTCAAAAATAAGTTTTTCATATGGAAAAGTTATAAATAGAGGATGAATTAATATTATCTTATTGAGCTGGCCATTACTTTAAGGCTATATTCTATTTGAATTTGTTTCCAATTATACAGAACAAACAGTTACAAGAAGTAATACTTATGGGAAACTCTGGTACATGTCTTATTGCATATAAACGAATATATTTTAGTATAGCCACATTCCCATCAGGTAGAACTCAATGGCAATAACTTAGCAGCCTCCCTAAGAACTTTCTGATTTTATAAAGAAATAGAATGTTCAAAACCTTGCAACAAGAATCAAGGACAATATGCTGGAAGGAGCGGTTTGAAAGTATAGATTAAGTTGCAGATTTGATGTCATAAATCACTTATACAGCTTAGTGCTTAGTCAAAATAGCTGCATTAATTTTAAAGAAATCATATTCACATTTCACTTTTAATAGTGTTCAATGATATTCTTCAAAGGTGTGGAAAATGAAACAGAAAAACAATCCTAAAGGATTTAATTATAAATTCTCTACAGCGTGTATACACACTGATTTCCTTGTGATTCAAAAGTTGCCTAGATCCCTTTTTTGCATACTGCATCTTTGCAGTTTAAACCTGCCAGTTTAAACATTTTTGATTAGGGCATAAATTTCAGAAGCATATATTTATTTATAGCTCTAGTTATTTCTAATAGCTTATAGCTCATTTAAATATAATTGAACTGTGATTGACTGAAAAAATTGGATTAGTTCAGTACAGTACATAAAAATTATCATGTGGAAATTTAATGAAGTTCTTTTGATTTTAAGATTTTGTTTTTATCTTAAAACCATACTTATGGTTGTACATCTATGAGCAGATTTTTCAATTTAGCCAATTCAATGTGGATTTCCTCATTATCAGTAGCAACTACTTTTATAAATATATGCTATAAATTTCTCTGAATCTTAAAGTAATGGACACTGAACAAGTGTCTTAAATCTCCTTCAACCCAGGTACCTGAAAATACAGAGAGGCTTCCAGATTCCCATTGATGGCAGTGTCCAAAAAAAGGCCTATCTATATTTAAATGAAAGACAATGGAATTGATTCAAGTATAAATACATTTATATTTTGACAATTGCTACAGATTCCAGTGAGCCTAATGTCTGGTAATGTGAACTCAGAAGGCAACACAACATTTATAACATTTTAACTTTATTGAATCTTATCAAGCACTAATTCTCAATGCTACAAATCACTTACACAGTTTAGTGCTTAGTCAAAATATCTGCATTAATTTTAAAGAAATCATATTCACATTTCACTTTTAATAGTGTTCAAAGATATTCTTGAAAGGTGTGGAAAATGAAACAGAAAAACAATCCTAAAGGATTTAATTATAAATTCTCTACAGCGTGTATACACACTTGATACAATAAAATTGATACATGTGTGGTGCCAGGTGCAGTAACCTACTGAAGAGTGAATAGCTCCAGAATAGAGATCCTCGCACTATCAAGAACATGACTGAGACCCCTGAAAATCCTGGATGTATTTCCCTATGGCATGCATGTATGATCACACCTGAAATATTTGCTAGTTAGGGTCCTCTGTTATAATCAGCAAATGCCAATAATAAAATGGTGTAGTATAATGCTATGGAGAATCTTAAGATGATGACGATTCCTCTATAGATCAACAGCATGGCAGAGAGCAGGAGAAATGAGCATGTAGGTGTGTTGTCAAATCAGCCAGGTAAAAGTATTCTGTTTGGCTTATGGAGGTTCCTGTGACAATTTTATGAAGAAAAAAAGCATTTACCACAAAATACCTGAATACCAGGTGTCAGGGACTACATCTAGCATAATGGGTGAAATCAGAGTCTCGGATTAGATTTTCCTTAATATACAGTCATTTTGAAAAACCTACAATTTTTTTTCCACAGGTAAACGGAGAAAATGGATGGTGATGAGACAGGTATTGCCACCAGTGCATCTTTTAAGTCTTTGATGGTGTCACGAATCTGTACAATTCACCCAGAGAAGGAACACAGCTGTTCATGCTATGGACTTAGTGAGAGACATTCTTCAATAACACCTTCACACATAAGTGCCCTTACTCATAGGTCAGAGAATCAACATAGTTATTCTATCTATTCTCAAGTACGTTTTTTCCAAGTGACATTTAGCACTCAGGAGAGACTCCAGAGCATACGCATTTTCCATTGATCTACTGTGATTGAAATTTTGGTCAAATTTACCATTTGAAAACCATAGGCCTCAATTTAATTCCTGACCACAACTGTCCTTTGGGCTCTCGGGGCCAGCACTTAGGAATATTTAATAGGTTTGCAATTTCCGTTATCCCAGCACAGAGCCACTCTTGAAAAAAAAGCTCAGGGTGTCACAATACAGACTTGTGGAAGTACAGGGGACTCAGTTTCCCCTTCGAGCAAGAGAGTCTTGGTATGTAAACTGATGGAAGGTCTGGAAATGTGGTCAGAAACAGAATAGCTATCTGATCAAATTTGCATTGGGTTTCTGTCCGTGAGTCCTACCGTTGTTCTCTATAGCTGGACTGCTTACCTGTTTGTTTCTACAGGCATGGTGATCAATTAGTCACAACCGTGATCTCGTGTGTCAAAGCATTCCATCAGTTTGTCTCAGCCGCCCACTACAATCATCACTGCCTTAGGAACTTAAGAGATGCAATTGACTTCTGCCATTTTGGGATCCTATTATGTCAGCGTATCAGGGAGCCCTTATGAATGACAGCATTTCCTACCATCACATGGCTGGTCTGTGGACAAGAGTCACCTCAGAGCTTGTCAGAGAGGACTATGCTCTCCTCACTCATGACTTCCCAGTGTCTTATTGAAGGGAATGTTCCTGGGGCCTACTTGTGAGATTTAGTGTGTACTTATAGGTTACATGTAACAAAACTATGTCAACAATCCTAAGTTCTTTTTATCAGGGCTTCAGTGCAGTGAAAGGAACACACTCCCCAGGATAACCTTTGTCATCACTGTCACTGCCTTAACAGTCAAATTCAGTGTGAGCTCCCCAGCAAACCCTAGGGCACTTGCTTCAACAGAGCTGTGATCATAATCATCAGTAGGGGAAAATCTGAGTCCTCAGAATATCACCCTATGTCACAGATTACTAGCTTCCCATTTCCACTCTGCAAAGGGATCTGCACCAAGTTTCAGCGCAAAAACCAAAGCAAAATCAGACTCGACATTATTTTACAATCTGCTTCCTCGGATGACTTCTGCTACTGATTTCTGTTACTGCCACAGACTCATCACAGGACTAAACCAGATGTTTGAAGAGGAAAATGTTAATGTAAGGAACTGGTAACAGGTACAAAATTGTTAAGCAGAGAACTTATGAGGGAAAAAAGAAAACAACTAAGTTACCACACAATAAGCAATTCCAGGAAGACAGCTACCATTCCCAAGGTTGGTGGAACGAAGAAAAGAGACTTGTACTACTCAAATGTATATACGTTTACAAAAGGTTCCGCAGAGCTGAAACTCCAGTGTCCTGAGGAGATGCAAGGTGCTGTCTTAGTGCCTCTGCACTTGGAAAAGTCTCTGGAGGAAGTTCCTGACTCCGAGGGGGTTTCCTGGTTCAGGAAGGGGTAGGGGACAATGTCTGGAAATGGCCTGGTGCTGCTAGGATGGAACACATGACACAAATAGGAAAGAAGCTGGAAATGTTTAGGTAAGTCCCAGGAAACAAAATAAGACAGACTGTTCTTCCTATATCCTTGGAGTCTCCCTCTGGTACATCCTAACTTCAGAGCCCAACAGAAAATCAGATGGCATTAACTTGTGAGCTGTCTCAGCATAAAGCATGCTGAAGGAAGGCTGATTTAGGAAGCAGAGATAATCTTTCACCTGCCACAGCAAACATCAAATTTTCAAGCACTTCCCATAAGTCTTTGAAATAATAGCAAGTATTTAATAAAACATAAAAAAGTATTTGAAAGTATATTCCTCAACTCGCATTATAAACTATTATTTTAAGATAGCATTTGCTAAACTTTCTATTTGTATATTCTTCCTCCCTTCTTTCACACTCAAATAGGGGTGGAGAGGAAATTTACCTTTATTTCTCTGTTTTCCTTAGGCTGGTAGACTAATGGAATTAACATAGAACAGATGAATAGAATTAAAGAACAAATTTAATTAATTACATAAGTATGGAGAATCTATGTGGCTGTTGATTATAAATTAAATAGGGCACATAAGAGTACTTACATCCTGTACTAACACTTGAGATAGGGTCTCTGGGCCTCAAAGAGAGAGTTGGGGGACTCACTTGGTGAGGAGGGGTGATGCATATGGTGAAGAATTGATTCTCTATTATTAGTTATTTCACCTACCATAGATTTAGGTTTCTTTTAAGAGAAAGGTTATTTCTTGTTAAAAAAAAAATCTTAATCCTGAAAAACACCCCCATTTTTTATGCTCTAGGTAAAGGGAGTGGTAAATTTTTCTTGTGAGCCTGCGGGTCCTTGGTTGACTTCAGAAATAATGTACATGCCAAGGTGACATATGTAGGGAAGGCCTGCTCTGGACATCTTGAGGAGACTTACCCTGGACATCTTGGGGAGACCTAGCTTGCATTTATAAGATTCTTAAAAAGGAAGTTCACTGATGAGACAAAAAAAGGGAGCTAGTTAATCTGCAGACTTATTTTTGGAAAGTATTTTTTAAATATCTGAATATATCAGATTTCAATCAGGTGCTTCATCACTGTAGTTAATTCAAGAGGCCAATTTAGTAGTACATGAACTTTTAACCAATAAAAAAGATGATGAATTACTAGGGATGGTGAAAAAACAGTCTAATAGCACCAGAAGAAGCAAGTGCAGTAGAGCAAACAGCAATCTAGCCCGAGGAACACAAAAAAACAGGCACTCGGGACATAGGAGAGGTACCCACTTGCAGCTGCCCAGAATGACAGTCACAGTGAAGCAGTCACCAGGGGAACAGAGTTGACAGTATTCAATGAATTTGCTGGAGGGTGTGGCAAGCAGAAATTGATGCATAAAGATGCTGGGTGGAACTTCCTGAGGAGGGAGGAGACAGACCCCTGAGACTGGGAAAGCAACAACCAAGAAAGGAGGAGCTGCCCTCAGGGTGAGGTTCCCAGGCTCCGTGCACACTGATCCTTGGTTTCTGCAAGGAAGGAACGAAAACTGGAAGATTTATAGGGTCCTACTGCAGTTATCGAAAGCATGGCAAAGAAGGGTGAGTTTAGAACTAAAAGACAATGAATTGATCACTGTCTTATTTGTTTTTATTTCACACAAGAATATTTTCCTCATCACCAAAAAATATGGAATGACTTACAACAGACATTTTGTAGTGGTCATTTATCAGTATATACAAATATCAAATCATGTTGTACTTCTGAAACTAAATGTTATATTATGTCAGGTATATTTCAACTTAAAAAAAAAGTCACAATATCATCAGAAGTAAGGTATAATACTGTATTTGTTTTACAGTAATTTTCTATTTTCCCAATGGAGAAACGTCAGCATCAGCGGCACATTTCTTGAAAAAATTCTTCTATCTCACAACTGACCTTCTCAAAAATTTCTCAGCATTTTGTGTTAAAACAATTCTTACATGTGGGTGATTCTGATATTAAGTTTGAGAACCTTTAATCTATACATTCAAAGTTGAATTTCATGAATCTTTGTTTTCCACTCGCTGTAATGCCTTGGACAGACTTAGACATTATTTAAAAGCAACATGGAAATTAAATAACATCAAAATTCCTTTTACATTTGCATTTCAGAGGCTATTTACCATATCAAACATATTATAGTAGTTTTGTTCTACATTTACCAGACCAGAGGAGGGGATGGAGGGAGGAGGAGGAGGAGAGAGAGAGAGGGAGAGAGGAGAGGAGAGAGAGAAAGAGAGAGAGAGATAGAGAGAGGAAGAGGGGGAGAGAGAGAGTAACCTTACATTACTTACATTACATGGTTACTTATCTAAGAGGTGATAAACATCTCTTTTGTGGAAAATATTAGAAAGAAGATTGAAACCTAATGAAATGTTGAAATCAGAAATTATTGAGTAACTTAAACATAATCTTACTGATTCAGAAAGATTGATCATTTCCAACTACCATTATTAATAATATGAATTAATACACAAAGATCAAATACCTCCATTATCTAATATCAAAAACCCTAGAATATTTCCATGTTATTCTTTTCTGTCAATATGCTTTTTTCATAGATACTTTTTGACAATGGTCAAGACAATATGTAAGGTTGATTCATGATTTGAATTTCCATTTAATTTTTATGTTAGAAATACAAAATAACCCTTACTGTTCTAAAATCTAATTTACTAAATAACAATTTAATATTTCAAGATAAGTCTAATGACCCACTGATATTTGCATGTGAGTGATAATATTAAATTTGATATGTTTACATTATTCAATAATATATTATCATAATACTTTTTTTTTCCAAGACATTAAATGTTCATCCTTTTTCACAGACTTTCATAAAAGTACACAAAGCTAATTTTTATTATTATTTTTGAATGGTATATAATCAGTGTAATTTGTGTGGTCTTTATTTAGAACATAAAGGGTCAAATCAAGCACAATGAAATTGAAAGGCAGTTAAAAGTTAATAGCCTTATAAATATGTTATAGTATCAAAAGACCTTAAATTCTATATAAATTTAATATGAGGGGACACCATTCTCAAATTTTCTTTTGGTTAGCTAAAATTACTTATTATAATAATTATAGACAACTTTATGGAATAATCAGCTACATGATAAAACATATTATAAACACAAACACATAATAAATGTACACAATATTAGCAAGTAAAAAATGTCCTTTAATAAACAGTAAAACTTTTGATATCTATGGACTTACACTATCTCGACTAGAGCTAAAACTGGAAACTTATTACATTTAATATGAAGATAAACCTTTAGGAAGAAATATCTGAAGACTTGATATTTAGTTTCAAAAGATTATTAAAGTGCACCAAATTTTTGTTCCAACATTTGTTTATAATCACAAGTGAAGTGAAATGAAGTCACAGGACTTCAATTTCCTGCCGCATTTTTCTATCCTTTAAAACAAAATAGAGCAGGTTGCTTGTTTTTGTTGCTACAGTTGAGCTTAATGAGTCCTTTATATAGTTTGCATACTAACCCTCTGTCAGATATATGTTATGCAAATATCTTCTCCCATTCAGTATGGGTGTTTTTTTGAAGATGGTATCTTTTGCTGTGCAGAAGGTTTGATCTAGTCCTATTTATTTTTGCTTTTGTTCCCCTTGCCATTAGTGTTGAATCCCCAAAGAAATCTCTCAGGCTGATTGATGTCAAGGAGCATATATCATCTATGTTTTCTTCTAGTGTACTATATAGTTTCAGTTCTTATGTCCAAATCTTTAATCCACTTTTAATTACTTTTTGTATGTGGTATTAGTGATCTAGTTCCATTCTGTGGATATTTGACTGTCTAGTTTTGCAAACACTGCATATTGAAGAGACTTTCTCACTTCACTGAAGAAACATTCCTTGCTCTACTTTATGGTTTTGATGTCTTTGTTGTCAATTAGTTGTCCATATATGTCTAAGTTTATTTCTGAGTTCTCAATTCTTTTTTATTGATTCACATGTCTGTTTTATTCCAAAATTATGGTTTATTGATTATTGTCAGTTACAGTATAGTTTGAAGTCAGGGAGTGTGACAGTTGTATTTTTGCCTTTATTTCACATTATTTTCACTATCAAAGCCTTGTGTCGATCCAGATAAATTTTACAATTTTTGTTAATTACTTGAAGAATGCCATTGGGATTTTGATGGAAATTGCATTGAAGCTGTTTATTGCTTTCGGTAATATAAATATTTTAACTATGAATCCTTCCAACCTATGAACATGGGAGATTTTTCCATTTCTTTTTGTTTTCTTCTCTTTCTTTCAGCAATGGCTTATGGTCTTCAGTGTATAGGTCTTTCACTTCTTTAGTTAAATTTATTCCAAGGTATTTAATTCTTTTTTATAGGACTGCGAATTGGATTATTTTCCTGATTCCTCTTTCTGCTAGTTCATTATTTGTGTATATAAATGCAAATGACTTTCATATATTATTCTTTGTAGTCTACTACTTTAATTATTATTCATTATAGTTTTTGTTAAATGGGGTCTTTGGAATTTCTATGCATATGATGTCCACTGAAAAAGTAATATTTTGAATTATTTTTCTTTTCAGTTTGGATATCTTTTATATTTTTTCTTGTCTAATTGTACCAGCTAGAACTTCCATTACTATATTGAAGAACAGTATTCTCTTTTTTCTAATGGTTCTGATCTTAGAGGAAAAATTTTCATTTTGCCCCACTTAATATACAGTTGGCTGTGGATTTGTCATAACTCGTCATTATAATGCTGAGATATGTTCCTTTTATACCACAAAAACAAAGAAGAACCCAGTACAAAAATGGGCAATCTGAATTATCACTTATTCAAAGACATACATATGATCAACATGTACATAAAAGATATTATCCATCTCTTATTTTTAAGGAAATTCAAATCAAAATAACAGTGAGATATCATCTGACACCTATGAGGAAATGATATGGTCCTAAAGACAAGAAACAACAAGTGTTAAAGAGAATGTGGAGATAAGGGAACATTCGTACACTCTTGATAGGACTATAAATGGGTGCAGCCATGAAAAGCAGTATAGAGATTCCTCAAAACATGAAAAACAGAAATGCCACATGATCCAGGTATTCTATTAATGAGCACCCAAAGTAATAATAATTAAAATTATAAATTATAACAAAAAAATCCCATTAACCAAAAGAGGTATATGTACCCTTATGTTTTCTACCATCATTATTTATGATAGCCAAGAGTTGAGAACAATCTAACTGTCCAATGACAGAAGAGTGGATAAAGAAGATGTGACATATATTCACAACAGAATGCTAACCAACTATTAAAAGCCAATAGCCTGCCACTTGAACCAACATGGATGAAACTAGATGCAATTATGTTTAGTGGATTATGTCAAATGGAGAAAGACAAATACTTTATGATTTCACTCAGTGGTGGTATATAGAAAAATTAGCACTTAGCAGTTTAATAACATTGATTATATTATAGTATCTCTAAGTCAAGAACAAGGTGTGCTTTAGTTGGGCTCTCTGTTTCAGGATCTCTCATGGGGTTCAAGCAAGGAAACCATTCCACTGCAATCATGTCAAGACTCAACAGGGAGAAGATCATTAACTTCTAAGTTCACTCATTTGGTTGTAAGAAAGACTCAATTCTCACAGGTTATTGGACATCCATGGCTACACTCAAGTGGATTTGTTAAGATCATTGCTACAAGGGAATCTCCATAGCAAAGATGACAACATGGCATCTTCATCATTAGAGTGAGCAAGAAGGAATTGTACCATGGAGAAGGCAAGGAAAAAGAGCAAGGATGGAGGTTATTTTTCCCAGTTCCCTCCCAAGTCCCACTTCTCATTGGTTATGGTTCAGCTCACAGAGAAATGAACTATTCTCACTTCCAGGAGAATAATTCCTATATCAGTAACCTCTCAGCCAAGTTGAGTGTTTCAATCAAATATGAAGTTTGAGGGCTGCCCCACAAAAAAGGCATGCCAGAATTGAAGAGAAAGAGAGGAGCAAAGTCCAAAGAAGCAGACAAACTTTGTCTCCTAACATAAATGCTTAAATGCAATACTGTACTGAATATTTTATAGTCCTCACTCTTTTTCAGATAAGTTATTGCTAAGCAAGTGGAGAAGAAATTATATACTTCTACTCATAATTCATAAAGCATAAAGTTAGAGAAGTAAATCATGATTGCATTTGATTTACTTTGTCCCTTCAAGCTCCTATGAAGACAGAAGTTCATTGCCCAAAAAAATCTACAGAGGAATATGGGATTGGCCTGAAAAATGGAATGATAATGGCCTCTTAAATTGCATTATGGCAATGTAAATAAACATTATGCAAAACAGCTGCTGCCCTTGCACAACAGCTGTTTTATATAATTAAATAAGTCAGCTGCTTCAATGAACAGAACAAGGCAAGAACACGACAACAACGAAAGTCAGCATTAGGGACACTATGATGCATTTCCATACAGAGTTTTCAAAATGTAAGTGATCAGCAATAACTCCCAACAATCTGTTAATATCCCCATCCTGTGTGATTATGGCTTAAAATTTTTAAAACAGCCTCACCCCACTTCAAGTTAAGTGCAAAGTGATAAATGAAATTACAAAATGGACACTGGAAAATCAGATAAAATACAACAGCCCTTGATTTTATGGGGATACAATAAAATCGCTGCTGCACATGACAGGTATTAAGGCATGATGCCCTAAGTGTATATGGGTGTCTGTGGAACCAGAGGTGCTAGCCAATGACTATTGGTAGAAATAGATGTGATTAAACACAGAAAGGTGCTGAATTCTCCATCATATTTCCTATTTGAATGTTCACATTTTACTTGACATGTTAGCCATTCTCATCTTCACCTTGAATAGCTTCTCAATGGGTTACAGAAATTTTCTGTTATAGTAAATTAAAAACAAAACTAGATGTGGATTCTGCAAAAATCCAGTATATAACTTCATGTTTCTTCAGTGTCTGTAGACAACTGCTTTATAGTTAATATTTGCTATGGCATAATTTCAAACAAGAATACAGATGGAGTCATTTAAATCTCATCCAAAAGCCATGTAAAGATTAGGAAAATTGTCAATAAGTACACCAGAGGGAAGCAGGATTATAAAGCATATTTATGATCAGGAGATTTTTCTTGCACCGTAAAAGTGCAATTCCAATGAGCACCTGAGAGTTTAAGTGATACAGTCAGGTGAATGAGGAGATAAATAGTGTCGGTCTTTCTATAGTTTAGGGTTATAACTAAAATAAACAATAACTATGTATGTATGTATTATTATTATTATTAAAAGGGCAGCTTGAGCTTAGATATCTAGAAGGTATTAATATCTTAAGAGTTATTTCTATTTCAACATCTTCAATTTTATTCCTAGTTCTTCATTTTAATTTTATCCTATTTTTCTATTTTTCTTAGCTCAAGAGAAAAAGTGCAATTGTTTTTTTAATTCAAATTACTTTAATTGATATGTAATTTAAATACGGCATTGTGTAAGTTTAAGGATTACAACGTGTTGATATGATTACTACTGTAGTGTTAACTAACACCTCTATCATCTCACATAATTATCATTTCTATTTTCTATGATTAGAACATTTAGGATCTAGTCTCAGGAAACTTTAATATATAAAACAGACTTATTGACTATTATCACTAGGCTGGGCATTTCTATTTCCAGAATTCACTCATATTCTAGTTCTAAGTTTGTACCCTTTAATATCGCCCCAATTTCTTCAACCTGACCCCAGATAACCAACCACCTTTCTACTCTATTTATATGAGATCAGTTTATTTAGCTTCCACATATAAGTGATAGCGCACAATATTTGCTTTTCTCTATCTGACTTGCTTTACTTGGTATAATGCTCTAAAGATCCATCCTTATTATTGCACATGGCAGGATTTCCTTGATTATAATAATTAAGTAGTAATTGTGTGTATGAAATTGTCTTTTCCAGTTATCTTTTAGCAGACACTTATGTTCTGTACATAGCTTGGTTATTGTGAATGATGCTACAATAAACATGGTAATACATATGTATCCTCAAACTCCCATATACATTTCCTTTGGCTATATAACCAGATATAGGATATTACAGGATCATAAGGAAAGTCTACTTTTAATTTTTTGATGAAACACCATACTGTTTTCTATAGAGGTTGCAAATAGTTTATATTCCCAACAGCAGAGCCCAAGAGTTCCCGTTTTTGCACAATCTTGCCAACAACATTTGTTATCTTCTAGAAAAAACAAGGGGAAGAATCTCCTCGCCATTGGTTATGACCATGGTTTCTTAGTTATGACACTAAAGCATAAACAACAAAAGCAAAAATCAACTAAAGGGACTACATCAAACTAAAGAAATTCAGAACAGCAAAAGATATGATAAAATGCGACCTATAAAATGGCAACCAAATAATTACAAATAATTTGACAAGTGCTAATATTCAAAATACATGAATAACTCATACAACTCATTACAAAACCTAATCCCATTAAAAAGGGACAGAGGAACTGAATAGACATTTTTCCAAAGAAGACAAACAAGTATTTACATGAAAAGATGATCAACATAATTAATTATCAGAGAATGCAAGTATCACCTATACCTATAAGACTACACTAAGGAATAATTATTTTTAATGTTAATATATCTTAAAAATTGAGTTTTTAATCAAGTATAGGAATTTTTAAATATATATTTTGGAAATTTCCCAGTTCATTATTAATAGCTATAAGAATCTAATTAAAATATTAATTTTGTTTAAAAAATAGAAAGTAATATGTAGCAGTATTTTTGCCTCTGGATATTCATTGTATATGTAAAAATAAAGCTTTATCAGAATGAATATTTTTTAAAACGATAACAGGAACAGTTTACAAATTTTCATTAAATATTTTATTATACAAAAATACTATTTTCTTTAACTGCATAAATCTTTGACACTTTAAAAAGCAAAACTGCATTTATAGTCTAAAATTTGGAGTCAGGAAATTTGCACAATTACTAACATTATCTAATGGCTCTTTTCTCCAAAAAATTCTCTGTAAGTTAATGGGTTTTGAAATATAAAACAGAAATTTAGGCTAATTTCATGTAGTTATTTCTTCTTCATTTAAGCCAAAGAATATATATTCCTTTACAATACACATAAAAAGCAGTTGTCATAAGAACTCTGGGTATGTTAAAGGAATCAGATTTACAATGTAAGTTTGTTTCTTCAAAGGAAACAAAACTAACTCTCTTGATTTTACCTCAGTTCACTTTATCGAAATAAATATTACGGTGATTTATTAATACCATTAATAGGAATTATATGTTTTTTATGTGTGCTCAGTTCTGTTAAGTGCTTTAAAAATGTATCTCGAGTTATCTCAGAACATCTTTGTGAGGCAGGTACTCTTGTTTGGCCCTACTGTATAAGTAAGGTATCTGAGACATAGTTTTTCTAAGTTCTGTAACAAGTATGTGGTGAAGGTTGGATTTAAATCAAACCACCTGATTTTTGAATAGTTTGTCATTCAAACTGGGATAATTTGAGGAAGATTAACAAAAGAATTACTTACAAATTTGTGTTAGGCAGTAGGAACTCCACATGGCATATGGTGGCAGCCTGAGGTTAATAAAGTAGGGAGCAGATACTACTCCAGGCCTGAAGAGCAGAGTACAAGGGACACAGACTTGGAGCAAGGAGGAACTGCCTTAGAATATCCATGACCTCAACTTAGGGTTGAAAAAAAATTAATTAAAATGGGTACTTACCTAAAGCATTATACAAATGCAATGCAATTCCCATAAAAGTTCCAGAGACATATTTTAAAAGAAATTAAGCTCACAATACTGAAGTTTGTTTGGAATCACAAAAGACCTTGAATAGTTAAAGCTATCCCGAGAGGGAAAAAATAAGAGCAGAGGAATCATATTTCCTGGTTTCAAACTATACTACAAAGTGACCATCAAAACAGTATGGAACTGGAATAAAATCAGACACACAGATCAGCGGGAAAATATTGTGAGCCCAGAAATAAGCCCACACCTATATGGACAGTTAATCTTTGACAAAGGAGCTGAAAGCATACAATGGAAGAAGGAAAGTCTATTTGATAAGTGGTATTGGGAAGACTGAACAAATATCTACAAAAAAAAAAAGAATTTAGATTATTCATTAGCACCACACACAAAAGTTAACTCAAAATGGATCAAAGACCTGAACATAAGACTCAAAACCATAAAATACTTCAAAGAAAATTTGGGGAAAATGTTCCAAGACCTCAACATCAAAGATATCATTGAGGAAAGAACAACTACATTAAAAGTAACAAAAGTAAAACTAAATTGGGACTACATCAAACCAAAAAGCTTCAGCACAGCGAAAGAAACCACCACTAAAACAAAAAGCTAACCCACCAAACTGGAGAACATATTCACACATCAGGTAAGACTTCAATGTCCAAAGTATACAAAGAGCTCACACATCTCCACGAAAAAATAGTAAACTACCAACTCAAAATATGGACAGAACTGAACAGACAATTAGCCAAAGAAGACACACAGATGTCCCAAAGAAAACGCTCTACATCACTTATCATCAGAGAAATGCAAAGAAAACTCACAATGAGATACCATCTCCCACCACTGATGTTGGACTGTATCAAAAATATCTAGAAATAACAAGTGATGAAGGGGTTGTGCAGAAAAAGAAACCCTCCTTCACTGTTGGTGGGAATGTAAAGTATTGCAACCTCTCTGGAAAACAATGTGGAGATTCCTCAAATAAATAAATAAATAAATAAAATAAATATGGAACTACCATTTGATCCATCAATCCCACGCTTGGGCATGTACCCAGAGAATACAAAATCTCTAATCTCTACTCTGAAAAACATATCTGCACCCAAATGTTCATAACTGCACAGTTCATAACAGCCAAGATGTGGAAACATACTAAATGTCCATCAAAAGATGACTAGATAAAGAAGCTTAGTATACATACACAACGGAATTCTATGCAGCTACAAAAAAAAAAAAAAAAAAGAATTGGGTTATTTGTAACAATCTGGATGTAACTGGAGGGGATCATGTTAAATGAAGTAAGTCAGAAAGTAAAAGAGAAGTACAGGATGTTTTCACTTATATGTAGAATATAATGAAATGAAACAAATAGATAAACCCTAGCAAAAACTCACAGGACTCAAGATGATGGCTGCCAGAGGGCATGGGTGGGGAGGGAAGGAGAGAGGGACCAGGGTGGTGGTAAAAGACACTGGGACTGGTGGTAGGTGCAGGGTATAATACTCATAGACTGAGAAACAAGTTCAACATGCTGAAATGAGTATGACTTTGTAAACAAAAGAAATAATAATAAAAATATATTAAAAAAAGAAAACAGCAGTTGGTTTTGTTCATAAGTCAAACACTTGTGCAAATGCTTTTCCCTGAAACATGTATTGATCTCATTATTCAGAGGAAAGTAGGCATACTTCCTTTTTCATCAAACAGAATATACTCAAAAGATGTGGATTCAAAGTCAAGATTTAGTGAACTATAATTTGGATTGCTTCATCATGAATGTTCTTAGTAAAACTTGCATTAATTTTACTGTGAAGGCATGGTGGTTGTAGAGGCAAAACCCTTTTTCTCTTTGCCCCTTCTTGGTTTTTTGGCTGAGCTAATAATAATATTGATATAAAAACAAAATTCACAGGAGAAAAAAAAATTAATTTCATATGCATGTAAGCACCACACATATGGGACCTAGAGACCTCACCAGAGTATTTTACATATATGTACCACATATCTGCACAAATATACATATTCCTAAATGTGAACATACATATATAGATATATACATATACACATAACACAGAGAACAGTCATTGAGAAGAAAAAAGATCTTAGTTTTGTAAAGAAATAAACAAGTTTACTTACATAGTCTTTTAAGATCTAAATACCAGATACCCTATCTCTGGTGATAAAGACACTTTCTACCTTTTGTAACTGGGAGAATACGCGTTCATATGAGAATTTATCTCCTATTTGCAAGGACAGTGCTCCTTTCGTATCAACTGTTTCTTAAGTAAATTGAAGATTCAAAATAATCAACATGCCCTGTTGCCACATGTTTGGGGAACCTACTCTAAACCCCATTACACCTAATTATGAAGTGACAGGTGCAGGAGATGTTGCTGCATCAATTCTGGAGAAGAGCCATTGTTTTTGCACCATCAGCACACATGTCAACACAATAAAAATTGTAAAAAAAGAAATTGCACTGTGAAAAAAGTATTTTTTGTGGTTGAACGCCTTACTTTCATCACAGAAATAATCTGACAGATAGATTCATCTTGTCTTGGAATCCTTACTGCTGCACAGACTGCACTATGGAGACATAAATCACAGGTATGTTCCATGCAGATTAATAAATATTATGCTACGTGTGTGTGAATTCTGCTGCTGCTGCTTTGAAACATAAAGTGTAGACACATTTAAAAGGATAACTCATTGCAAAGAAGCTATCTACAGTATATTTTAAATTACATAAAAAGATGTAAAACATTGTCATGTACTGGTATTTGACATTCATTTTGAACATTGCACATAGTACATAATATTTTTAAAGAATCCAGCATCGTGGATTCTGTTTTTTGCAAGAGTACATTCAACCTGAACTCTCAGAATGAGTTCCACAGATGAAAGAAATTTCATCACCCATGTTAGAAATGAGGAAAGTCATATCGAGGCTGTGCCACCTATCAGACAGCATTTTACCCAAACACCCGGGTGATTAACGAGATCAGTCGTGTTTGAGAAGCCACGGGTAAGCTACTTTGTGACAGAGATTTTTTTTCTTTTTTCTTTTTGTAATTTTTATTTTAACAGAGAAATGTTGCATCATAACATTAGATGGGGTTAGGTGTGCATCCCTGAAAACTGACATCTGTATATAACACATTGTTTATAACAAATAGTCCAACTCTATACCTTACCATATATTAAGAAAAAAAATTAAATGACCTCCAACTCTTTCATTCATTCACTCATTCATTCTCCAATCTATACTATGAGCAAATATAGAGAATCTGTCTTTTTCTCATGGGCATTAAACAACACAATGAACAAAATGCAGCCCCTGTTCTCAAGTGGAGATGATAAGACAACAGGCATTTTCAAAAAGTAATATAGGGAAATTCCTCCCTTTTCTATATGAGAAGCAGGGAATCTGCTGCAACAGCATCTATTAAAATAGAGGTATACTTCATTTATTACTTATACCCAAGTCACAGTGTTTCCAGGGGAGTACTTTTAATAAACAGGTAAAATGTCATGGCACATAAGTGAAGTGAAATAATACTACTCAGATACGTTCCATCACGTAACTATGTTAATAATAGTCTGCTCTCCCACATATTGTTCAGAAGACTTGAAAAATATATTACTGGAATCTTAGCTTGATTTTACAGAATTGAAGCCATGAGGCTTTTATTTGCAGGCATTTGTGAAAGTCATGATTTACTCCTTTGTAGTTTTTTACTCTGAAGTATTCTCAAGTTAGAAGAGACAACCAGGGACCAAGCAGGAAATGACAGGGTCAGACACTAACTACTTACTTCATGAGCACTTCTTATTGTGACAATCATTGCCATTTGACAGAAGCAGCCTACTGAATGGAGGGAACTGGTAATCTGCAATGTAGTTGCTGAGATTCCCGAAGAGGCTGATGTGATTGCAATCCCGAGTCACTCTTCTAAACCACAGGAAGCACTGGGAAACTCTCCATTTACAACCCAAAGTACCTAACATAGAAGGCTAAATATTATTATTAATTCACACTTGCTAGGGAACTAAAAAACAACCTCTATACCAACAGAGTCTCAAAGAATATTTTATAGACTGAACTGCCTAGGTGAGAAGCATCACCACTAACAATGAAGGAAATTGCCCTCCTCTTCAGATCTCCCTCTCCCTCTCTTTATCCCTCTCCCTTTCTCCTTTCCTACACGCACCAATAACATCCTGCGTTCATAACGATCCCTGCTGGGCACCAGCCACAGTGACCTCCTGTAAGGATTTCTGGTAGGGATTTCTCTGGTGACATTATTATTGTCTCCACCTCTTTCACTAGACATAAAGAAAGGCCATGCTCTGGAGATGGAGTTTTCTGACGAATTCCATAACTGACATTCCTTACTGAATAAAATCAAATTGATCCACTCAGATCCATCTCAAGAAAATTTGGCTATGAAAGATAAGGAACCTATAAAATCTGGGGTAGCAATACAAGCAGAAACAGTAGCAGATAAAGCAAATCTACAGAGTGAAACTGAAATACAATTCTTGAATCTCTAGAGTTGGAAACAGATGTCTCCCCCAAGCTTGTCAGTTGTTTCTAAAAAAGCGAGAAATGTAAAGATCAGTGAACCCTGAGGCTGCCCAGACTGCTGGTACACATGGCAGGTGCTATTGCATCTAGAAAGATGAGGGGCAAACTTAATTACCTGAGGTGTGGTTGTGTGGTTTGTGAAGAGATTCCTGTATTTCGTCTTCCCTGTATGTAATGGTGATGTTTAAAAAACAACACCAAAAAAAACTCCAACAATCTGCAGTTCTCTATTCCTTTCAACTTAAAAACCTCAAGTGAAAATAAAAATAACCAGAAAAGTCAATTAATGTTGTCTTCTTTAAAATTCGATAGGAGCTATGGTTTCCAAACAGAACCCTCACGGCCTCCATGGTGCAGAAAATAGCAAAATACATCAAGAGGGGCAAGGCCTGATGCGGATTTCCACTGACAGCAAAGTTATAATCACTTTAACAGAAGGCACTTCTTTTAGTTCAAGTTGGGCTTGTACATATGGAATTTACTAAGAATTTAAATAAATGCTGTCCAGACATTTTCCACAGGTGGCCATGTGCCTGTGCCCTATAAAGAGTATTCCTCATATTGATGGGACCCTTAGAACCACCTCATAAGCTGGTGCAGAGAGCTCTCTACAGGCCTCACTGGACTGGACGTCCTCAAGAGACAGCGTTTCTCTGGGTCTGGAAGTGCCCAGGAATCTTCTTTTTAATAAGGCTTCAAGAATATGATGTCAAAAGTGAATGAGAAAACACTTTGTTGAAACATCGTATTAAGTTATCGCAGGTTCATCTTTATCAAAATACAAAGCAAACTAAGGCGTGAGCTCTACTGCATGGAGAGGATGTATCCTGGGTTCGGTATGTGCTTGTTGGTAACCAAAAGGATATTTATAGCTTTGCACTCTCCTAAAAACTTCCCTACTTTTTATCAAATGGACTCAATATGTCATTATCCACATTTAGCTTGTGGCAGCTCAGTATGTTTCGAAGAAAGAACTGCGGCAGCAGCACTGCTGAGTGGCACATCGCTGGAGGCTACAGCAACGGGGTCTTCAGGTCCAGCCAAGCTGCCAAGAGTAGGCTGTCAGCAAATGTGCTGTATCCCAGGATACGTGCTTCCCCTCTTCCATCCTTGGGGACTTGAGGTCTTTGAAATTATGTATAAAAATATTAATACCTTCTTTCTCTTAAGGAACTCTACCCGTGTATGTAAAAATATGCAGTGTAAGAAAATCAGACCTACAGTCCTTGTAAGAGCTTTTTTTCCAAATTATTCCTCCTAATGCTAATATTAATTGAATCTGTTTTCTTTGCAAATAACTTTCCTCTTCCTTTTTTTAAAAGACTCAACTAGTTTGCTGAAGTTCCCCCTTTGAAATACAAACTTTATATTTCTTAAAGCTGAACCATTATAAAATGTTTGCTGAAAATGCCATAGAAAAATTAATAAATTGACCCCCAATAAGTATAGGATGTCTCCAACTACAAACTATCCTTAAATATTTGAAGAAAGGGATGGTAGTTAAGAGTCACTTCCTAACCATTAAATCTAATTGTCTGAGTTATGGATAGTAAATGAGAGTGGTAATTAAAGAAATGTTTAAGCTCCCCCCTGGAACTCAACTAAAGGTGGTTGTGGAGAAATGCTGAAATTAAGACTCAGAGGTAGAACTTCTTGGGGATTGGATCAATCAAGATTCTTACTTGCATGCTAAGAACCTAGCATTAATTTATTTAATCAGAAAAATAATTTAATTACCCAGTGCTACTAAGGAGAAGAAATGATGGTCGGGATTGATCTATGGAATAGATCCTCAAGTAATTTTGTTCTCTCAATCTGGGATGGGCCCAGGAATCTTCATTAAAAAAGAAAAAAAGATTTCAAGATTGTGATATAAGGCTAGTGATGAAATGTCAATGCCTAGTAAGAAGCTGTTGTCATCTAGCTTCTGTTTCTGAGACAATATCAAGAATTTATGCAACACAAACTGAAATGTGGACCCAATCAGAATGAATTCTCCCAACCCATCTCTTCTTCCTAGTCCTTAAGGCAAATATATATTTTCTATGTTTCCTTTTCTATCAATGTGAAGGTTACCATCTTTCTTCATGCTGTTTATATCTGAGATATCTTAGGGTCTCTGGTAGAATGGGGAGATACAGATAAGCCTATCAGAGCCTAGTTTTTAGGTTATTACAACCCATTCAGATTAGACTATGGGATTCTCCACTGGGTCAAGACTATCTTATTCATGTTATTCATTAGGGTCTATTACTATGATTCCAAATCCTAAAAATATTATTCTTATTTTACTCTAACTTATTTTATTTTTTTATTTAGTGGTTCATCGTCATTGTTTCTCCTGTTCCCAGGTCATGAATTCTGGTCCTCGAGATGTATGTGGATTATATTTGCTGGAGGCTCTGGTTATTACCGCTAAGCTATTTACTTACTTCATTGTTTAGATTTATTTCCTAATGTTTTTCCTAACATTTTCTGGAAAAATGTTTCACCTTTTCAGAATATAAGTGACTGAAGAATACAATTTTGGGTATGGTGGTGCAGTTAACTTTGATTGTCTGCTTATTCACATTATGATGGTGTGCTCGGTGCAGTATACTACTACAATAATAACAACTGGATAATAACTGCAAGGGTCAATGTGTCCTGACATCAAGAATGTAATTATGGAGAAAAGAGAATAAGATGACAGTAAATTATTTAAAACTTGTGAATTAGGTATGGAGACAGTGCAGAAAAAAAAAGAGTCAGATGAATGCTTAAGCTATTATATTCTTAGAAGGTTTTAAGTATTGCCAGGTTCTATTTTATTCTAATATTCAGTTTCAGTATCATTTATCAAGTATGTGATGAATTATCAACAACCTATAAATTTTGAATTCGCATGAAATAGTGATTCTTTTGATTTGTTTCATGGACCAAGAGCATGTAGTTTCCATAACAGTAAATATAATTTAAGCTTTACCATATTATATATACTTCTATGGATGGTCAGGAATGCAGGAAACAAAGATTGCTATAACAGTAGTACTATCTGATTCGTAAATCACTATTGTAGGTAAATTTAGGGCAGGCATTTATGAATTTCAGTTTCATGAGAACTACCACTACTGATAATATAAAGGGACTCTTGACTTCCCTTTAGTACTTTTAATTTGGATGCCAAGTCTACTGGAGGCAAATGTATCCACTGATATTTTCTTATTATCCTCAAGGCATCATTTTATTACTCCTATTTCTTAGACTATATGGGTTTTAATAAAGTGAAGTGATAAAAGCCACCTAGTTCACTACGATACAGCTCAGTTAGGCTAGTTCTTTGTGGTTTTTTACCAATAGCAATCCTTGATCATTTCATATCATTAGCTTTCCAATAAAAGTACTTTTTAGTTGAGAAGTAGGTCAGAGGAAGGCTAATAAAAGAGGAGGAAAATGGAGAGACAAAAACATGAAAAGATCTGTGAATATACTAAAAATGGTTGAATTGCACACTTTAAGTGGGTGAAATGTATGAATGTGAACTACGTCTCAATGAAACCCTTTTTTAAGAAAGATGCATAAAAAGGGCAGAGAGGGTGGCTGGGTTGGAGGATAGTGTGAAGCCACAGTAATTTAGCAGTTCAATGGTGAACATCTCAGCTTCTATCCCAGTGTGTATAGGAGGATTACAGTAAGAGTAATCCACTTCCAAAATGTGTTTTATATATTACTGCTCATGTTTTTACTTGTAGTATTTCAGCATTCTTTGCATAATCTGAATGTAAAGGATTAGCAAATATTAATTGCTATGTGCATATTTTACAGGATTTTTGGAAAATGATAAAAATAAAACCAGACTGATTTTTGTCTTTTTCCTCTTTCTCAGTCAGAGAGAAACTCTGGTTCACTCTTATATCCTTCCATACATGATGACAATTTTTTTCAATATTTCCAATGTTTTTTCGAAGTTCTGTCCTTTTTATAATTAATCTATTATTTTTGGTGAAGAAAAAGGAAGATATATGATTAAATTAAATGATACCTGTGAATTCAAACTGTGAATTAAATAAAGTATAAATACTTTAATGTAAGAATGGTATGTGATGGAAAGAATTTGTCATTTTAGCCTTAATATCTGTAGTTTCCCTAGTCTAGTATTTTGACTCCATTTTTTTCTTTTTTTTGTAAAAGTCTTAATTGATAAATTTGTCAAATAATTTAAATGACTTTATCTACTTACAGACAACCTCCAGAAACAGAAACCTTGATAGTAAGATTACTGACAATGACAAATAGAGGTCTAACTGCATTGAAAATCACTTATTTTAATGATTAGTTAGCTTAAAAACTCCTAATATGGCCACAGTTTAGAAAATCACCACATAGGGTTTGCACTGGTTTTGTACATATTTCCACTGAGAAGTGAAGCAGAGAAGATCCTTGGAAATTCTAGAGTAACTTTATACAACAATAAAAGGAACCTGAAACATTTTAAATAATACTTAGCCTTAATTTAGAGCATCTGATATGTTAGATGCTGAAAAAAAGTTAGCCTTGAAACTTGATTTGAATTTTCCAGGAGTTGGGGGAATGCGAAACTATTTCACTACTTTTAAACCCTGCTTAGAGTTCAGTAAATCCTTTAACTTTCATGTGTCTTTTGTCCGAAATAGTCATTTGACAGAATATATTTTTGTAATTCCTTCAGTAATTTCAGTAGAAGGCAAATACAAAACCAGTGGTTAATTATTTCACGCTTGAATGAATTAAATGATCAACTTTCCTCACAATACACTGAAATATATGTCTTGGTGAATTATGGAGACTGGGAATGACAACCTTTTTTATCCTATAATGACATTTAAGCTATGCCAGATTTTAACTCAAGATCAAGGAATTATTCTGAATTCTATAAAAAGACTATTATGATGAATAGAAATTAGGCTTTTGTTAAAGGAGTCATGAATTTCCACCTATAATTGGTTTGAATGGTTTCAACAATTACTCTTGCCTTTACTTTATGACTTCTTTCATCCTGTTCCACCATCAAGTTCTATATTAGTAGATTATTTAAAATATAAGCATCCTCTTCAAGGTGGTTTATTGGAAGTAAGTTGATATATTTGAATGCATATCCATTAATATTCTACTAAAATGAATCAGGATATGTATTCCACAAAGATCTAGCTTGTTTAACTTGATGTCACATCTTGATCTCATATCTAAAAAGAATACTTCAATTCAATAAGTTACACAGTGAAATTTCTGATGAATATAGAGACATAAGCATAAATAGAACGTTAGCAATCTGAACTTGGAACATATGTAAAATGGTTTATATTTCATTATCAAGTTAGGCTTATTCCAGGATTGAAATTTAGAAAGGTAGGTTTTAAGTATAATGAAGAAACTACATTGGAAGTAGGATGAAATAAAATAGCTCAATGTACTCTGACAAGGGACAGGGTACCAGCCAAAAGAAGCATTCAAATGCTGGAAGGAAACAGGCACATGAAGAAATCAAACAACGTGGATAGAGAAGAGAGTTCAGTGTGATAGAGAAATTAGATAGACGGGCATCAGATCTCCAGAAAGGAAAAATATTAGAAAACTTGTATGATGCTTAAAGACAAAAATCAGAAGCATTATTAGCAAAAGGAGGACACTGATCAATTTGAGTCTGAGAAGCATTTTTCTGTCTTGTTAAGAGCTGTCTGAAAGAGAGAAAGACTGAGGAAAGGAAGCCATTTTTGTGTAGTACTGTCATTTACTTAAGTTTCTGATGAAGGAAATACAGGTCAACGTACTGGCAGCAGGAAGAGAGCCAGGGGGAAATAGATGAATCAAAGGAGCATTTATAAATAAAAGTCATAATTTGAAATTAAGGTTAAAAGTGAAGAGGAAGACATCAAAGAAAACGTGTTTAAGATGACCCCAATCTCAATTTAATTAATTTTATGTTAATTAAACATATGTCCCTGCTTATTATGAAGCACCTAATGCATACATAAGAATGACAGAAAGAGTGATAGATGGAGAGATCAACGAATGAACAGACAGACAGATTGATAGGTGCAAATAAAAGCTGGAAAAAACACCTCATATTGCAATCAATAGTGTGGAGAAAAAAAATCATCCTCAGATATTTTACTCATGTAATTGCACATGTATGAGAGAATATGCAGCATACATGACAGAAAAGAGCATCTTTCCTTACAATTTTGCTTATTTATTTTCTGGGTCATCATACTCTGACTCAAAGATGTAAATATACAAGACCTAACAAAAGTTTGGGCAATCATTTATATAAAAAATGATTTGTTTGTTTTTGGTGAATATGGGTGATTCAAAAAGTTGTTATTCAAATGTTCAAACCTTGCTGATACACATTCTAGCATGCTTTAGTATAATTTTCATTGTATATAAATTTTATTACAAAATAAGGAGTATAATTATTCTAGACACATGTGTATGTAATTTTTGAAAACTTTATCCTTTATTTCTGTTGGTAAAATTTTGCGTTTTGGATGCAATTATGAATTCCAAGACTGTTTTTACTTCATATTTAAGTTTCTATAGTTATTTGGCTCAACTTAATTTTTTATTTATGAAATCAACATCAAATTGAATTATTTTTTTTCAATGGTGAACTTCAAAATATATTTATAAGAACATTCAAAAATAATAAAATAAGTTAAAATACACTAGGAATTAACTTACTGATATTCACATTGAATCATCTGGTATGTTTGCAATGTTTGCAAAGTTCAGCTGCTAACGGAGGCAACATACTAATACCTAACCTTGTCATTTTCATCATGGACATAAGAAAATTTGAATTTAAATGAGCAAAATTAATTTGAAGAACTGTTATTTGATCTAAACAAAACTCATATTTCATAGAATGATGAGCTAATTAATTAAGCCTTCTACACCTGCAGGTGTTAAATCATCTATGATGCAGGACTTTTGAAACAGCTACTAAATTTTGAAGTGGATTCTGATACTTTTCCAGTAGATTTGTGCTTTAGGATTTTTATCTAATCAGTAATCTACTACAGTGCTCGGTGTAGAGGGCAACGTCCAGGTGTCAAGGCAAAAGCCAGTTTCTCATTTGCTATCAACTTCCTTTCGCAAACAAAACCCAGTATATATTCATCATCTCGTTATTAATTTTAAATACAGTTTAAAAAATAAGTAGCTATACATTTACATTACAAAATAAAACTTTATATTCCTAGAACAAGAACATTTAGACTATTCTCTAAGCTTTAAGAAGATTGCTCAATGAGTAGTTCATGTACATATTTCATAAACACATCTGATTTACCACTTCTACTTCTCCAGGTCACAATACTGACCACTCAGCAACTTGCTACAGAGGCAACAGGGTGGAATATGTCTCCTCTATGCATATAGACCAAAGGAAATGAGCAGTCTATGATTTCTTGAGTCTAAGAACGTTTTTCTACTTGGATACCTTGAATGTGAAGGTATTTATATTCGGCTTACAAAGGTATGGAAAAAGATGATTCATCACTATTCATTGTTGATCTTTGAGGTTTAATCATACATTAAATGAGAATACTCTTTAATGCATTTCATACATTACTAGATGAAATAAGGCAGAAGTTATAATTAATTACCTGGGGAAGTTCATTAAAAACATTTTTTAAATATTGTCTTCCATTCATGTATTTTAAATAATACTTTGATTTAAAGCAACTAATAATTCAGAACAATACTAATTCATACAGAACACCAAAACAGCAATATTATACCAAGACAGTTGGAGGCAACAATGGGATATCTGATCACCCTAGCTTAAAGAGTTTTCATTTCCAACCATGTATTCAATAAAAAATTGGAGGGATTGATTGACATTGAAATAACTATGTCCAGAAATGTAATGAACACATACTTAGATACCCAAAAGTATTTAAGCAAACAATTTACTATATTTTTAAACTATATAAATGCAAAAAGGGTGCTTTTTATAAAAATATTTAAATAATACAGTTTTATAATCTATGGAGGAAGTTGATAAACGGTGTTTTCATAGAGATAATTCCTTCTTATTGATCATGTTGGGAACCTAAACCCCATGTCACTCATTAATGTTAGCATTTCTCCCAAGTCAGATGATATTTAATAAAGGACAGGGTTGATTATAATGTTTTTCACTATAATAAGATTTTTGGCATTAGAGGACTGTCTTCTCACCATTAGTTTTTAGAGGAACATTAATGAAAATTAAATCAGAAATAATAGCAGAATTTATTTATTCAGCTTTTGCCATCTCGGGTACTTGGTTAACTAAAGCAAACTACATACATGATTGCTTTTAATCCTTGCAAAAACTCTGCTTAGATTTTTAACACAGGATTATAATAAATTGGGAGATGACAGACCAATTTGCCTTTGCAGTGGCCCAGAAAAGAGAAATGCTCCAGTCAACTAAGTAAGATCATTAAAAGCTGGTCTAGGCCACTGAGTCAGCCATTGGTCACTTTCCCTTTCTATAGATTTAACATCATGTAAGTGTCAACACGGAAGGTGAAATAAATGAGAAAGCATTGATAGTATCCCTAGAAATATATTTAGTCTGTTAGCAGATATATTTTTCTCCACAATATTTTAGAGAGATTTTAAAAAGTGCCCATCTGGGTCTGAGTAGATGTTTCCATATTTAGGATCATCAATCTGAAATATGGTATGTCACTGGATATATAGAGATTCTCTGTATACACAAATCATTCTCCCCTATCAAATTTCCATAAGAAAAGAGGGCATTTCAAATTGATATGTTTTCTAATCAGAGTGTTTTCTGTTTTGGAAGATAAAACTGCCTATACCATAAATCATTGAGTGCTTCCTCCTTTTTTTCTTGACACCAACACTTCATGGGAACATGATCGAGTTCATAACAGGAAGGAAATTATCAGAGAAAATATCTTATTCCTCATCATTTGGAAAGGTTTACAAAAAATTACTTTTAAAATAAATCATTCTTGTGGTTTACGCTTTGCCAATTTCACTATGTCATTTCTAATCCGTATTTTATCGCTTTTTGTAGCAAAAATTGTTGCTTTAATGTTTAAATGCAGATTTTTTAGCTACTTTTTAGCTGAAAAGTACTCATACTTAAAACTCACAAATTACTTTCTTCAAACTATGTTTAATTTTCTGAAACCTATTCTTTATATATTCTTTTAAATAGATGACTAAGTTCAAACTCAGCATAATTGACTCAGAACTAAAATGTAATGGTATTAAATACATTAAAAGATACATTTTCTCTTATAGAAGTTCATCATTGATCTACACAAGAATTTTTAATATAGAGTCACTATTCTATCACACATTTATGATACAGAAGTTAATTTTAATAAATGCTAATATTTTAGATCTATAACCACCATCTAAACATTTGATACCCACCTTGAAGACCATTTCTGAATATAGTTTGCAAATGGAAGTTAAGTGAGTTTTTAAGGTTCTTATCATATATGATGAACCATGTTTAAACCGTGAAATTAATGGTGCAATTTTTAGAGATTTGGGGGATCTTAAAATTTAGTGAAGGAACAGGAATACATATGCACACTAATTAATACACAAGCAAGTTTTCATGGTTCCTCAAAATGAGAGAGAAATTGCTTTTTTAATCCATGAAAATTTAATCTAATATATAATATTTGAATACATATATAGATCAAAAGAGGAAGGGTATATAAGTCATGAGCTAAGGCATAGAGAGAAGTCACAAGCTGTATATATTCAACACTTTTGTGTTTGGTTCACTTAGATATATACATGTGGGCAAGGAGAGGTAATACATTAAATATGATTAAAAAAATTCAAATTTTATTCAGTATGCATTGGTTAGTTATTGCCACTACCTTCTATTTTGTATTTTTGAGCATGTGAGAGGTTTAATCATAACTATCCTTTTAAAGATAATTTTGGTATAAAAATTCTTACATGGAGAGCTTGGAGAATCAGAAAGATTGCTTATATCCTTAGGTAGAACCATTACAATTCAGGAAAAGTTATACCTATTTTGTATTTTAATAAACCCATAATATAGACAGAAGCAAGAAGATCAAACACAAGGGCAAAGAATAATTTCACTTTCAAATCTACAAAAATGCTAAGAACAATACATTATTACTTACTCATTTTAAGATAATTAATCTTATAAATTACATACATAGATTGTGAATGAGGCAATGGAATCCATGTTCTCATCATGGCAATGTACCATGTGGTCGCCAACAATGGCAGAAGAATAATGAAATTCTATCAACAAATCATATTGCAAAGAAAAGACTGAAGATGAGAGCCTATTTCTAGGGACAAATAAAACTAGTGGAGAAATGAAAAAAATCACAAATGAATGATTACAATCATCTAAGGAGGAGGCTGCATGCTAATCACATTCTCTTTCTGCTTTTAATTTGTCTGAAAAGATTGACCCTATTTATTTTATTTTGAATTTTATTCCCATGTTTTTCTCCATGTAAATAAAATTATTTTAAAAATTTTATTTAGAAAGCCAAACTGAATGAATGCATAGAAAGTAACTGCCTCTAAGGACTGACAGGCTAAGATCTTAATCACTAAAAGGTTTAAAGTCACTTATTTCCTTTGTGTTCTTAGGTAAAATAAGAGTTTTGCCCTTTTAAGATTCCAAGGTAGTAAGCAGTAAAGCCTTTGAAAGCTTGTACAGGTACTAACTAAGGTAACTATATCTTGATTTACTTGCTTTCACACAAAAGTACTTCAAAGAATTGATGGTGTAATCCTCTGAATCTCCATACTATCACCTACATTTGGTCAATCTATGTCAAAAGTCATTGCTGGTCATCAACAGCAATGGTTCTCAAGGGCAAAGCCATATTATTATAAGCAGGGACTTTACAAAATAAAAAGTGGCAGACCTATTCCAGTTAATTATATCAGAATCTCGAAGGCTGATCTGAGAATTGTAAGTGTTCAAAGTAACCCCAGAAGATGTAAGTGCTCAGTCAAGGATCAGAATGGTTGAGGTTGAGGTAATACAGAGCTTAAGATCATGTGCAACTTTGCAATTAGGTGACATCAATTGAAATTGTCACCTGTTATGCCACACTCTTGAACACATTGCTTAAACTTGCTTTGCTTCAGGTTTGTTTGCTGGTTGTTTTGTTTTGTTTTTAAATAGAAAAAGGGTAGCTGTGAAGATTAAACAAATTAACAGATATGAAATACTTTTAAAAGATCCTAATCCATGATTAATTATCAGTAAATTGAGCAATCAATCACCTATAAAGCATCAACATGAATTAAAAAGATTGTAGAAATACAATTGAGAAGCATTTTTCCTATAACCATTATTTCTCTCAAACCAAAATTATTCTGTGAAAATAAAATTCTAATAAAAAAGGAATAAATTGGCAAGATGATATACGATACTAGTCAATTTTAGAATGGATCTACATTTTTATATTTTTTATATACTACAACTGGCTTATAGGAAGAATGATAATTTACATGGAATCTTTTTGGGCTAATTTAGGAAAAAGAGAAGTAAACTGTGCTAACGTTCACTTTACAGCTACTGAACATTTAAACAGGAAAAGTTAAGAAGTCAGAAGACCAAATCGAGCTCTATTTAATGACCCAGTAATCTCAGGTATGCCACTTAATTTTCCTAAACTTTACTTGTAAACTGAAGAGAAACAATTCTTGTTCTCTTTTACCTCCTATGATTACTATAGGTAATTAAAGACAGAGGAGAGTATTAAAAGATTGTGAAAACACTCCAAAAACACTAAGGAATTAGAATATACTCTAGGCATCTCCCTTTTTCAGAGAACTCAATACCACTTTGTGTCTGTGATGCTAATTTTAGTGTCAGAGTACCATTGTGATGTTTACTTGTTTAATGTTTAACTAATTGCCATGTGCTCTTTCACTGAATCATCTTTCATCCTCAATCTATCCCATGCATGGGTGAGCTTTGCCCTCATATTTCATGTAAAAAAATGATGTTTAGCGAGATTAGCAAAATTGTTCAAAACTATCCAGCTGACAAGTAAAAATGTGAGATTAAAACAATAAATCCAGTGATAAAGACTGAATTCTTTACATTATCATATCTTTGGGAGATGTTTTATATTCTAAGACACAGTCCATGTGATCTTCCCTTTTTTCCTTTCTTCTTTCTTTTCTATTTCCTCTGATCTGGACTATAAATAGCCAATTTTCTTTGACTTGAAGAGAAATAAAATTACTTTTGTAGTTTTACTAGAGTTTGGTTTATCTCAACCCAATACTTCTTTTATTTGCCTGCACTTTCTAGCTGGGTTTCAATTCTCACGCCGTTTATAAGAAGTCTCCATGAGTTTTGCTTTAGAAATGTTCTTAATATGACATGTGAAAAACATTCCTTTGAATGGATTTCAAATTACTTCTCTTAAACTTACTAATGCTCTAGATAAGATGAATAAATAAGATGCTACCTGAACTTATTCTTTATGTTTTCTTTTGACTATTTAAGTCTATGAAAAGCAATCTTGATGTATCTAGGGATGAGAAACTAAATCTTTTTATGCCATCTTTAAATGTCAACTCTTTCTCTCAGTAGAACATTGGCTAGTTAATAGAACACTCAATGAACTTTCTTCTCCACCTTCCTCCCTCCCTCCCTCTCCTTCCTTCCTCATTTATTTTGAAACTCAGTGAAGAAACACCACCACTTATCCTTGGTGAGAAAGTTACACTGATTTCTAATGAGGTATGTTTTATGAATGCTTATGAATGTTTCATTTCAAATATTTTTTCAGGGCAAAATCGTATCATATGTCTTATTTTAGACTAAAATTACTTTAGCAGTTGATATTGCCACCTTCGTACAGTGGTTGAGAGCTTTTTCAAGTCACTTCTATGCTTTAATTATATGACCTACTTACTGAATTTTCACATTCTTTGCTTTCTGTTATACCAATTATTTTACAGGTTCATCATGAACATTTACTGATGGGAAACAGAATCAGACATTTTACCAAGGAACCATGGTAACTCATAGGAACCCATGCTATTTAGAAATAAAAATTGGGTATTATAAATTACCTTGAGAATGGGATATTATTGTGCCTCGGTTCTCTCCATAGATAAAATTAGAATTTTTCATACACTACCATGTTGTAATTAACACTATTTACAATCGCCGCGAGTTGGAAACAACCTAAGTGGCCATCAACAGGTGACTGGAAAGAAAATAAGGTTTATATATACACTGGAATATTATTCAACTATTAAAATGATAAAATCCTGTTATTACAGCAACATGGATTGACCTAGAGAGAATTATGATTAGTGAAATAAGTAAAACTATGGAAGACAAACACAAATGGCATACAGAGAAATCAAACAAACAAAACAAGTCAAAGAAAATTAGACCTTTAGTCTATAAGACAGAATTAGTGGCTACCAGAAGGCAAGGTGGGAAAGAGGGAGGACAAATCAGGTTAAAAGGGGTTGAATGTAAGGTGAAGGATAGAACCGAACTATCGTGGTGAACTTACTATAAATAGATGTTGATTTACAATGATAGAACCTTAAACCTACATAATACTACATTTTGCTCTTACATCAATAAAATGTAAAAAGTCAAACTGCATATGCATCTGGGTATTTTCAATTACATTTAATATTTACGGTTTTAGATACCATACAGTGTTTAATTCAAAAAACCTTACATACCACTAAATTAAAGGAAAGGTACAGGCAGGAATGAAAATAAATAGCCAAGCAGGTGGGAAGAGAGAAGAAGAAGAAGCATTTTATTTTCATTCAGTTGTTGCCCCCTGGACTCAGGACTCAAATTCAAAGGTATGTGGCCTGAGTTCTTTCAGAGGTGAATGACCTAACCACTACTCCACCAGGGCACACCATTAGTTTTAATTCCAAAAATTGAGTTTGTTTATCAAAATACTGGAAATCCAAGAGAGGATAAAATCTAAGCAAGACTACATTAATATTAGTAACTGCAGGAAATCCCTATATCTGCTGTGTTGCTGTAAACACATTACTTGATCATCACTCCGTGTCACTGCTGTTGTGGCAATTATAATCTCTATTGTCACATTATATTTGTCATAACACTTTTAAATTTTATTCAGTCAAATGTATCTATCCCTTTCTTAATTGCCTCCATGTTTTGAACAGAAAAAGTCTTTCTTTATTCCTCAGAATGAAAGCATTTTTTTTTGAGTTCTTTATCCTCTTCAGATACATAAATACAATTTTACATTTAGAGATCTCTGATCCATTGGGAATTCAACTAGTGTTAAATTAAGAACACATTTTATCTTTGGACAATGGTTATACACTTGCCCCCACATCAATGAGCTTGAAAAGCCATAGGTCCCTAGTAATTAGATAAGGTGTATTTATGTAAGCCCCTACATGTAAATTCCTTATGCATTTGTTTACATACAGATCTCCACCCATCTCTCCATTTCTGCTTATCTTAAGAGCCAGCAAGTGCCCTTTGGTTCTTCTTAAGGACACCAGCATAGCACACAGATTTGGGAGACTGGAATATTGTCTCCCACTGGAGGAAAGGGCTCACATACTCTTTACCTATAATAAAAGATTTAGGCTCCCTAACTCAGCGCCTGACATCTATGTCAATTCCTTTACTGACTAGGTCTGGTCATTGTATTTTCACACTGCCAGTGGGAACTGGATCACAGGGAACAGACACCAAGATTGGTCTTGTGGCTACTACCACTTCAGTGAGGAATGACTGACCTTCCTCTCTGACCCAGGAGTCTTCATCTTCCATCAGCATCTTTGAGAATATAACAGTGACATGAAGGTCAGGTGAACTATCAGATATTTTTGTCGTTATTTAGGTCACTGGAGACCTTCCTTTACAGTTTAAACAGTTTTGTGTAAATGAGCCAAAATGACATTTATAGGGGTTATAATGAGAGGTGTCGATTCCATAGCCTCTTTGTGTTCACTTTTTTAGGAATTTTAGACTATAGTTCTTTATTTTCTATACCCTTAAAAGCAATTTCTCAAATGTCTGGGTTGGGAGGGTCATTATTGCCATTTTTAATGCATTGGTTACGATAATGCATATTAAATAGTTAGGGATAATTAGCTATATGATGTTGAATTCTTCTAATCAAAAATCTAATATAATTAACATTATGTTTTGCAGTCCAGATATACAACTTTTAGCATAGTTTAAGAATTGCATCAATTCAACCATTGCTTGTTAAGGTATTTCCTATTATTTTGTTTTTCAGTTTATATTTAATCTAGCTAATTTCTTGAATTAAGACACCCTGCTGGTTATCAGTTGTGTATATGAAAAATACTGATTATTATAGTTTTTAAACGTAATGCCATCTTTTTTAGAATCTTGTATCATTTATAGCACTTTTTCATTGTTTTTCTTTAGTTTTTAAGGTATAATATCATCTTCAACAGGGTGAGTTTAAAATATTCTTTTACCAATAACATATCATTAATTAAATAATCTCTTGTATACCTTGTCATAAGGTCTCCAGAATGTCAAATAGTAATGAGAATAGTGAGTATTTTTACCTTTACCTCTTTTCAGTGAGACCTTCCCAGTTTCTCCAAAGATTTACTCTTCAAGGCCAACATAACGTGGTGCAAACACCCTCATGCACATGCAATCAGATTAGGAAAAGTATCTAATGCTATTTCATATTTTAACAAAAATGAATATTGAACTTTGAAAATGATTGTTAATATTTATGGGCATGAGTATTTTGAAATGTATTAATAGGATCATTTTACATATATAAGTATATGTATACAAACACATGCAATTTAAATAGACTAGAATTATCTGAACTTTTAGAGCTCTGTGGAAATTCCCTTTAATGCAGGACTAATTTTATTTGAGGAGACTTTGTTTTAACAATTTAAGTCTTTTATGTAAGTAATCAGGAGTATTTTCTGAGTTCCCACATGGTTAATTTTTTCTGTAGCCTTGGTATACAGAAGACTGTATGTTTACATATTCAATCTTCGGTGCCTATTTGCCTTCCTTGACACTTTGAAGATAGGGCTGTTCTATTTCATTTCACTGAGCCACTGACAAGATGATATCAACATGGTTTTGTTTTTGTGGTGGCACCTCTGGAAGTTTATCTGATTCTCTGGAAGCTCAGAGGATTTTCTTTTTAAATTATCTTCAAGCTGTTAGAGTCTAATAATTTTCCTAGAATATGTTGTGGATCTGACTCCTTGGGGTAAACTTTCTCATTACAGGTTGTGTTCTTACAGAACTTCCTTTATTTCAAGAGCTGTGTGTACTCTGAGCTATCTCTCAGCTTCATGCTCTGATAGAAGGCCAGCTTATTCAGCAAGCAATGTACCAGCTGATGTGCTACTCGGCTGTCTGTCTTATCTGCAGACGTAAGTGGACTTGGTGGATATCTAATGCTACAGTGATCCAGGGCATGGTAGAGTCATAAATTCTATTCAGGTCAAAGGAAGGAGTATCCTAAAAAAGGCAGCAGCTGAGTAGAGTAGCTGTGAGATGAGTCCCTCCACTAGCGAAATCTGGGATGTGGGGATGTTTTCAACATCCATCTGAAGTAGGACAGGGTGAAGGATAAAAAGCATCTGGAATTCTAAGAAAAAGCACCTGTTCATATTTTCTTTTCCCCAAGTTGCATTCTTTACACATTCAGACCTGACCTACATCTATATTTTGCCAACAGAGGTAAAAGTAATTGATGTGGAGGCACAGGGATAAGATGGATGATCATCTCTGTGATACTCATAAGCTCTATACTTACCCTGTCTAGTTCCATCAGGAAATATGCCACTACTTGAATATTCATAACTCACATTGTGCCCTGGTGGCCTAGCAGGTTAGTCTGCTGCCTCTAGCCAAGCGCAGTTCACCCACATCTCAAGGGGCCTGTTTCATGACCCAGGGCTGGGAGAAGCAACCAAAGGGAACAAGTAAATAAAATAAATAAAATGCTTCTTCCTCGTCTTTCTTCATGCTTGCTGGCCTCTGCTCACCTCCATTCCTTCCTGCACCTTTAAGTATAACTAAATAAAACAGAATAGATAAATTGATGACACAGAGACAAGGTTTTGTGGTAGGGAGAATTATGGGAGCCCAAAATGTTCACATCTTAGTCCTTGGAATCTGGAAATACGTGCTATGTAGGGGCATGGAGATAAAAGAGGGCATTAAACTTGCTATTCAACTGGCATTTAAATAGGGAGACTGCCCTGTGTTGTCAGTAGGTGCGTCGTAATCACAAGGGTCCCAAAGTCAAAAAAGGAGAGAAGGGGACTCAAGAGTCAGTGAGAGATATTATTATGAAAGAAAAGCACAGAGAGATGTAGAATTGCTGTTTTCAAAGATGGAGGAAAGACCAAGAGTCAAGAGATGTGGGGAGCCTCAAAAAAGTAGAAAAAAGAAACCAGATGTATTCCTTGGACCTGCAGAAAAAGCACATCTGCTAATATCTTGATTTGACAAGGTAAGGCCAGTGTTACACTTTAACCTATATAACTGTAAAATACTAAATTTGCATTGATTTAAAAGTGCTGCATTTGTATAATTTGTTATAGCAGAATTAGAGAGCTAACGGTTATGAATACTGAATGAATAGTGAGTAAAACCAGGCACATAAGTGAATGGCATTATCCCCGAGATTAAATCATTTGTATTTTACCCAGAGAATTTTTCTTTAGGGAAAATAATTTTGAATGTTTTCTTCTTAGATAACTTTAATCCCCACTACAATTCTTTGAATGTATTGAATACAATTATTTTAAATTTCTCTTTAGTTTTTACTTATTCCAGTCAAAAGCTCTATTTTAAGTAAATTAAATTTTAACTTTTTTAAAAAATCTAACTTTAAACTTATCTGTCAATATATACAAACCAACTTCTAGTTTCTTCATCTAACTTGTAAAACAGAATTATAACATCCAACACATGAGAAAATGTGAAATACACTAAAAAACCCAATCTAAAATTTCATTTAGATCAGTCACTAACAATTAGGTAATAGAACTATGTAAGGAATTTAAATTATAGCACTTATATTGTATTTTCAAATGTTGCTAAAAGCACTGAGGTGAAAATAACTTGCAAATGTACGTGCTTTTTCTCACTTATTAGAACAAGACCAAAGGGAGGAAAAAGTCTGTTTTCCATTACCTAACATTCTCACAGAAACTAGATCTTTAATTAGTGCTATGATAATGTTGAAATGCAGTGAATATTTCATTAAAATTAAGTGAAACCTAAGGAACTTGGGTCTCTTACTCTTCATAAAACTGTACTTCAAAAATACATATCAAAAGAATAAGGAGTATCAAAAGAGTAAGAGTATAATGACTACTTAGAATTATGCAATTTTTTAACTCAAGTAATTTAAAATTTTACATTAACCGTGTAGAATTAGGACTGATTTATCACGTATTTTGTAATCACAGCACACAGTGATTGGGATTACATCTGTGCAGTGACCTGGCCCTGTTTGAAAGCCTGTCTTCACTTTGTGATTGAATGACATTTTTCATGAAAACCCCTCCGATTCTTACTACAACTTGGAATTTCTGGAAGAACCAAATTAGCATGTCAACGTAATGTGCCTTTTCTACTTCTTTTCAATCTTCTAATTTCCTTGTATTTTAATTCCCTTTTAGTCATAATTTATTTCCATTTTCCATGTTATCTATTATGACAATATGAGACCCTCTACTTAATTTAGCCCATATTTCAGTCTGGCCTTCTAAATGCTCCAGGTATAATCTCTATGCCTCTTCTGTTTTCATGTTAGTCAGTCATTCTTTACATATGGCCTTTAGTGTAAGTAAGCGTTCATCACTTTTCAAGTGAAATATTTTGTTTTGCTTCCATGCTGATTTCAGCCATGGAAATATTTTCTCCCCTCAATGTCAATGACCACAATCCTCTAATAATTAAATGGGGATAATAAAAAAATATCCTAATGGAATCTATCATCTATAGAGAGGATAAGATCCCAAGATCATCCATTAATAAATAAGAACTCTGATCACTGAAAATTCAGTCAAAACAAAATGGATTTGCACACTGATTTACCCAAGGAAATCAGTTTGTCCTTATTCTTCTTTTAACTACCCAATAGGTTATGAGATTGAGAATTATAAAAGTGCTTAAAGGTGGCAGGGAAGAGTATTTATTAGAGAGCTCAAGGGAGGAAATGGTAAAAGCAGTTCTCTTCTGATTCACTCTACCTTAGGTATCAGAATGGGAGTGTTTGAGCTTCCCCTTGAAAGATGGACCTGCATGATAGGACATTATCGACTTTTCTTTGATCACTGTCTAGGAGCCTCATCACTGCTCCCACCATACGTTCTGCTGAGTCTCAGAGAGCCATCCAAATGGAATATTGTGACAGTCTTATACACAGCTCACTTCAATCCTCTAACAGTGGCTTCTGTTCTTATCTCCAGTCATTACAACCTTTTAAATGATAGTGCCTATTGGTATCTACCCCAATAATATGTTTAAATTTGTTTTTATATTTAAATAAAGCATCAGCATCTTTACAAAGATTCAAATATACAACCCAGGTTTAGAGCCCATTTTCAGGTTTTGCAGGTCATGCACTTTCTGAATCTCTTAACTCTGTTGCATTCAATGCGGTTACAAATGGAACAAGTGCCACTGAGTTCTTATAAAACTTTATTCAAGAAGCTGAAATATGAATTGCATGTATATTTTATGTGTCAGAACATTATTCATCTTTTGACTTTTTCCAACTATTAAAAAAATGTGAAAATCACTTTTACCAGGACTGTATGAAAAGCAAGCATCATTCGTCCTGCAGACACTAATTTGTCAATCTCAGTTCTAGAAGATATATCAGGCTATCACAGGCATAGTCTTTCGTATTGCCAAACTAACTCCCCCAGTGATTCTTCTTAAAAGAGACTGTCAAAGATAAGGATTTTCCATGCATCTTTCCCATCACATATGGATATTTTGAATACCCAACACAAGTTGGGTTGGTTATAGTAGTTTTCCTTGAAGAAAATAGTCATTCTGAATATATATCATATTCTTGGGATTTTGATGATTATGAGTCAGTGACGAAATGCTAGACTCTTTGGGAGACTGACAAAATAAAAGTTCCCAGTCTACATGATGAACTAATCCTGTAGCGTGAGCCCTAATACACAGTCTCCTTAGGTTGGTCAGTCAGCTACGTTCTCTGGGGTACTAAAATGCATATACATGTTTGACTAGAACTTTATCTGCTATCCCCAAGAGCTACTTTTATCTTTGACAAAAACACTACTAATTTGAAATAAATATTTTAAATATACTTGCATCACATAAAGTATTTCTACACATGAAACAGATTAGATTCTCTATTCAATTCTCAAATACAGGATATAATTGTTTCATTTTCAAAATTCTAAACATTAAATATAGATGAAGAATGTTCCTCTATTGCTTTAATTGAATGTATACTAACCAAAGAATTTGGAAAGCAGAATCCAAAAAATTAGAGAAAACATTAAGCAGGTAAGATTTTTAAAGAACAAGAAAAATAGAAAAGAATAAAAAAAGATTTCTTATGAAAGAAAGAATAAAATTCTGGAAAGTCAAAACAGATCAAATTAATCACATTTATGTTTAAATAATTTCCAGATTAAAATCAATAAAACACAAAGATGCATATTGTATGAATTGAAGATTTTTGAAAATCCATGTCCTCTAAAAAGAACACTCATTAAATGGAGTATACTTGCACAAAATATTTGAACAATATTTAAATAAATTAATTCTGGAAATAGTTAGTGAATACTTAGCAAGTTCCAGACCTTATGACAAATTTAGAAGGTGCAATGCCCCTATTTTTTTTGTTGTTTATAATTTAGTAGAGAATACAAATTAGAAAAAAATCCAGGATGAAACACTATGATTGACATTATGAAGTTGGATGATCTGTAATAGAAAGATACCTAGGAATGGCAAATAACACACAGAATGAAACAACCAAATTTTTACTGATTATATTTCATATTATTAATTGCTCTTCATTGAAAGTCAAGGTTTACTATTCAAATTAATGAATATTATTAGCATTAATTTATAAAACATTTAATGAATACATATTTTTCAGTAATTAGTATAATGTCACAACATCTATTGCCATATCCTTAATATTCTCTTGGTAAAATTCTAGTGGATTAAATTAAAAAATGACATTGCCAGAACAATTATCAATAAAATTGATAAGATTTGTCTCTTTACTGAAAATACAACTGGCAGTCAGAAAAACCTAAATTTCATTTTTAGTTTACCATGGATTCATTTTCTTATCTTTGGTGTATACATATATCATGAACACATTGCAAGTCAAAGTGCATTACATTTTTTCATGTCATTTGCACACCAATATGAAGATGCTTTATTGCCCAGTGTTAGAGAGTTTGGTCTTATAATAGCATAGCTAATAAGACTTACACTGCAAGACTGTGATTTTATAGTGTGAATGATAGAATATTTAAAAGAGTGAAAGTGACAAAAATGGGAGTTGCTTAAGATATAATGTGTTGGGAATTTTATCATCACTCTTGCAAAGCTTCCCAGCTCAAAAATCAAGTATTCATCATCTCTTTAATACAAATTTTATAATGTAAAACCTACCAGCAGAAGAATCACATTGAATTATAATGTTATTTATTTGCTTATTATTTTGTTATGCTTTAGGCTTACCAGCAGTCAATCCATAATATTGAAGCTATTATACTTTGCATTCTCATCTGATGCCGAGACTCAAATTATTCTTCTTACTGAGAACAATCACAAATAATACCTCATAGAGAAATTTGTAGGTTCCAGTACAAGGTAAAGGAAATCTTGGTTTTGCCTTTTTGCCTCTTAACTCTGTCATTTCTCCTGATATTTGCATTTAGATTACATTTATCTGTTCAGATTTATAAAGGGAAATCTAGTTTGAACAGCAGCAGCATGTGTGTGCGGGTGTGTGTGCATGTGCGTGTGTGTGTGCTCAACATACATTGAGATTCTTGTTCACTTAGTGGTATGTACAGATTTTAGATGAATTCCAATGAATTCAAACTATGTCCTAATAACTATTATGCTGAGAGTTTAAATTTGGTATAAAACTCATACAAACACATTATGGAAACTTAAAATTAGAATTAACAACACTCAAATGTCAAATAGTTGAACATAAGTAGTGTAATTTCTTATAAATCTATTTAGAGATTAGTATGAGCATTGTAAATTAGGAAGAAAGGATAAAACTTTGACTTTTTAAAATTATAAATATGTTAATGACAAAATTCAGGAGATTAAGTTTCCTATTTAGATAAATTTACATGGTCTCATTTCAAGCACCGATATGGACATGGGAGGAAGACATATCCAGTTCAATGTAAGCACTGCTAAGTGTGGTCTGATACTGGTATTTAAGTTGATTACAGCTTTGAAGTACAATAAAGATATGGATTAATGCTCCCTCCCTTAATACTGGCAAATTATATTAAAACTTGGCTTGGTTAAATTATTTTTAAAACATTATCTCCAGCATCTCTTACATTTCAATGTGTACTATCCTAAAACTGAATGGGAACTAATTCTAAGTCTTCATTAAAAAAGGATTTTCTATATACACAATCCAAGATTCTATTAGAGAAGCATACATTCTGTAGCCAAGGAATTTATATTAATAACCAAGGGAGCAAGAGTCATTAGTGTGCTCTTATTAGTAGAACTTGACTAAGACTTAAACAGAACCATAGATTTCCATAGCAAATTTTTCCCTGATGTAGGCTCTTTAGAAATGCAGTGGAACAGGAATTCTCTTGCAGATTCAAGATGGATTAGAACTATTAAAGTCTCATAAAACTTTGAAAATTTCTGAAAAGTTTAGGATATAAAGGCCCCAACAGCACCCATTTCTAAGTGACACATGGATTTTTATTAAACCAACTTTGGCAGAATCCAAATGACTGGTAAGGGAGATGGCAGGTTGTAAGGTGACAAGCTGGTGGAAACTTTGCCAAATAGAAACCAAGTCCTCCTAGTATCCATTCCATATGGTCATAAATGAGTATGGGAAAGTATGTTTATAACGTTACCATGAAATTATAAGACTTTGTATTTTCAGAGCACAGTCCTATCTAGAGTGTACAACACCCCTGTGAGATAGGTAAGTATTATTGCCTCTTCGCAGAGGAAAAAGATGTTCCACAGATGTTAAGTGACTTCCAGAAGCCATGCTGCCTCTAAGCTGCCAAGTTAGGGTGGGCTCAGGATAGCTGTTGATTCTCAGAATGTGCTCAAATCTTCTGGTGTGAGCATCATGAAAGCCCTTGTGTAACTATAATATCCTCCCTTTTTGTGCTTACATTTAAAGATGGTTTTTAGAAGGTTTTTATTAGGAAAGTTTAATGAAAGTAAAGGAATAAAGAGTGGAATATACATCAAAACAAAAATTTCCCTGCAACATATACAACATGCCAGGAAAAATGGACGGTATGGAAAGCTCTAAAAAAATTCCTTTTGATTCCTTATGATTCAGGCCTCTAATCCTGCATAACAAATCATACCAAAATGTGTTGGCTTAAAACCATTGCTTACAGTTTTTGAGCAGTAGCAATCCAGGCTGAACTGGGTTGAATGGTTTTGGCTCGGGGTCTCTTACGCAGCTGATTCAGAGGATAATGAAAGCTGGAGTAACTGTGGACTGGTCAAGCATTTGATATTCCTCATGTGATCACAGGACCTTTCCCTGGGGCCTTTCCACCTGGACACTTTGGCGGTCTCGGGATCCTTATGCAGTAGATCAGAAATCTAAAGTGTTCCCGGAAAGCAAGACAGAGGTTGCATTGCCTATTCTAACCCATCTCAGAGGCCAGACAGTGTCACATCTGCTCTTTTCTACTGATTACAGGTGAGTCAAAACATGTTCTCCACTCCTCAACCCCATTCAAGTGGAGGCGCTTACACTAGGGTTTATGGGAGCAAGACCAAGACTAGGCCAAACCAGTCCCATCAGACTAGTTCATAGAAGGACAGCTATCTTGTAGCCATATTCATAAAATAAATAAAATCTCTGATAACATCCCAGTGAAGAGCAAAGAGTTTTGTGTAAGTGATGAGGACTGAGGAAGAGGCTTCCTGAGCATGTTACTTCATGCCCCACTGATGGTGGCAGGTACATAATGAGAAGATCTTGCGCTAAAGCAAGTCTATGAAGTCACATAATTCTCCCAAGATGAATGGAAAAGGTAAAGATGATGGTACAGAATAGTAGTGGATGTGGAGGAAGAGACAGAAGCGGAAAGCTGTAGGAAATGGACTAGAGCAGCACTGATGAAACGGCATTGAAAGTTACATATGAAATGCACAGAGGGGAAATGTCTTATGGAAAAGGTAGGATACATATATTTTAGTACATTATCCTGGGTGTGAGTCTCTGAACATAATCTGTTATGCATTATATTTTCTTTGCTTTCTACAGATTTACCTGAGTTTTGCTAAAAATGATTGGCCTATGTAAAACTAGCAGTGCCTAGTAATTAGGAAGCACAAAGCAACTGTTCATTTTTATATCATTACCACTTTCTTCACCATCATGATCATTCTTGGATTTTATTGCTCCCTCATTTGTAAATATCAGTAATAATAGTATCTCCGCCATTGTCCAAAACACATTGGCACTTATTAGAGGTTTTTTTTGCTTTTCTTTTTTGCTAAATATAATCTTTATAAAAGTAAAGTTAGTATCTGCCTTTTTCCTCATGCTATTCTTAATGACTAGATAACACTTTTCAACCATCTTATGTGCAAACATGTATTTTCTATGGCTTAAGTCATTAATAATTATTCTTTAAATATTATAATTATAATATATTAATATAGCTTTTTCCTTAGAGATAAGATAAAAATCATCATATATATCTGAGTTCAATTTGTACATATATTGACAAGGCTGATTCTGGAGAAATGATGTGTGAGAAATGAGATTTATGAAGCATCTCACCTGATGTTGGTAAAATAAGAATGTCCAATGTTTCAGTTACCTGCACTTTACAGAGGATTTTTTATGGCTACTAAAATGGCTTAAATAACCTTTGGTTTTTCAAGTCATAAAAACACATTCTGTCCCTGAAAATATAAATTATATAAATTTACTGTGATTCTGTGGGACAACAATCTTTTCAGGTCACTCCACTCATAATTACAACTAATTAAAATGTGCCAAAGAAAGGATAGAAATTTATCACTGCTCATTAAACCTGTAAAGACTGTGTTAATTAGATGTCAGGTTCAGTAACTCACATAAATGTTTGCTGCCAGTCTAATTTTAGAGGAAAAGGAAAGTGAACTACAGAATATTCTATCTTGAAGTCTAAATCCTTAAAAATATGTAGTTTTACAAAGACAACAAATTTACAGCTTTTTAATGCCATTCATTGTGATCATCCACTTGCCTAAACACATGGACTAAATTAGTGTGATTTTTGCTGACTTTTAACTGATCTAAGTTTACAGTAACCCACAGGCTTGGCAATGAACAAGAATATTAACAATGGTTTTCTAGCTTTCTTTAATATCTTACAATTATTTACTTGGAAAACTTATTAGTATGAGGTACAATAGTTACTGAATTCACTAAACTGGAGAAAATTCTTACCATGCTATGCACTCTGCCTCAGTTTTTTTCAACAACATTAAAGAAACACTTGAAATACATTTTACTACACAAAAGATTGCACTTTAACTTGAAAAAATGTAATTAATGTATTGTGTCATTTTTTCTCTGACTGATGCTTCACATGAGAGTACTTAGAAAATGGTTAAACGTTATGAGGAGTTAAACTACCTTCTGAGTTCCTTGCCAGGCTGTCTGTTGAGTTTGTAAACATTTTTTTAAATCAGCCTATCTACATTATGTACATATCCATCCTGTTAACTGACAACACGCTGGATGGATCTTATCAAAGAACAGCAAATTGAAAGGAAATTTTCTAATTGAAGAAAAGATATAAACAATAAGGAAATTAAGATATTAGGAGTCAATAAACTAGGGGTTGGGGAAGAGAGAGACAAAGAACAATTGTGAGATGAGGCTGGAAAACAATTGAGAATTTCATTTTAAAAAAGAATGAAGGAAAAGCATATAGTTAGTTGTCTGCAGCCCATACAGATTTTGAAATGTATCCAAATCCATGATGCCAGTTCCTCCCCTCCACAGGCAGGAAGCGTGTTCTGAAAAGGGCTCCTCTCTGTGCCTGGGTCTGTCTTCCTCATCCATATTTTTTTCTCAACTCTTGACTCCGTCTCCTGAGCTTTTGGTTCTGCCCTCTAAAGTCACTCGTCCTTTTCAGAACATGTGACTGACTCACTGTAAGTACCTAAGGTTCACATTTATAAGGATTTAAGTCCTCTTTTCTGCTTGTAAAAGGCTGGTCACCCCTTTAGTGTTGAGTGGTCCTTTTCTATTTATTTTCTAATCAGGTGGTGTTTGCAGAAGCAAAAGTCTCTTGAAAATGTGTCTTCCCTTCCAATATGACTATCATCTCTCAACTAAAAAACAAAAATCAGTCCTAACTTTTTTTTTTTTTTTTAACGCCAATTGAAGTTTTGAAATGCCTGTGAGGCACTGACATTTGCAAATCCTTTCCTTGGATGACTTAAAGGAAAGACAGAGGAATGGTGATGTTCTGTAAGCCTATCTCATGAGTCTTTGCTTTAAGAAGGTAGCACCACAAAGGGTTGGTGATGACCAAGTCATATCAGATTCTGATTTCTCATCACCTAGTTTATAGAGTAGTTTTACTTCAAGTAGCTGTGGAAACTTAGGCAAAATGTGACCCTAAGATTTTATTCAACACTATGAAGTAGAGGTCTACACTACTGTAAATGGGAAGAGAGATTCAACTCAACTTTGTTGGAAAACAATATTTAATCACTGGAGTGACCTAGTCGAAAAGCATTGGAGGACAGGGCAGGTAGGTAGTGCTGGGGATACTGGCCAATGTGATTAGATCTATGTTTGCTAAAATGTGTTTTCTGACTTCAGCTCCTACTCTCCCATAGACAGAGTCTACCCACACCCCAACTTTCCTTAAGATTACATTTCAAAGGGATGACTCACAAAGGCATTTGTCTTCAAAAACTTTCAAAAATGGAAGCTATAAGGTATGTCATAAGTGACACATCTTAAAGGGGCAGACAAAAAAAAAAATTCCAACTTCAAGTTTTCTAAAGTAAATATTCCAAGAGGGAGTTCAGTGGCCTCAAGAAATGTTAAGGCCATATTGAGTTTCAAATAGATACATTCTTTGTCTCTGCTTTTATGCAATGAAATTTATTCAGGTAGTTCATCAAATTACTGAAAATTCCAAGTGATACACTTATCTAGTATCTAAGCCCATATTCCTTTTCTGAACAAGAAACCTCCTTATTAATGTTTTATCAATATTCCAAATATGTGGTTAAAATTGAACCTATCTGTCACCTCTGATTTCTTCTCTATATTTCTTTAGTTTGGAAAATGTTTAAACAATTTTTTGTTTTGTTTTTTTTTTTTGGAGTCAAAAACATAAAATCAGGGTTTTTTTGTGTGTGTGCTTCTCATACTTACCTATATCTTAACTTCTTCCCTTCTAGTTTTCAATTCCTACAGATGTGAAGATCAGAGTACCTCATATATGCAAATTCCCTTCTTTCCACTTTGATAACTTTCTCTTATTCAGATTCAGTTTCCCCCCGAGACCCAAGAAAAGAAGTCTCCTTCATTCTTGATCCCTCAGTCTATTTTACCAACATGATCAATTAAACTTAAGGGTCATATTCGATAATATCACATCCCTACTCAAAACCTCTGATGTCTTCTTTTGCCTAAATATTGGCAATTAATATATAGCCCGTTCCTCTCCACGATAAAAGTTCCTTAAAATTTATTTTATATTATTTCTCCCTTCCGTTCTCCCTACTTTTCCCTCTTCTTTCCAAAAGTTTTCCATATTTTCTTCTTTGTCTCAAAGTATTCTGGGAAACAAATCAGATAAGAAACGATGGTCTGGTCCTGTCATCTTAGCAGAGATAGCAGACAATTAAACTGGAACTTAAAATGATAAGTGTTAAGTGCTGAGACAGAGAAAGTACCAGTATCACAGTACTATTTTTCCAAATTAGATACAGTATTTAAGACAAAGCTCTTTGAGAACCTGACTTAGAGTTAGAGCTGAAGAATGATTAATGTTTAATCATTTAATGAGGAAAAGAATGGTGTGGGGGGGGAGGGGAAGAATCGAGTGGAATACTATATGGGTCATAAGTGACATGTCTTAGAGAGAATAAAATGTATTATTAATCCAGAAATATTTGTGTGATGAGATCTTGACTAGATTAGAGAAAATCATGAACAATGAGGCTTAAATGGTAAATAACAGAGGACTTATTAAGCTATAGCCAGATTTCTAGTTTTTATTGTTAAGTGAAATGAGGAAAATGTGAATTATTTAAAATAAGAGTCACAGGATCACATGTGTATCTTTGAAAGAGTGCAATGATGAAAGCATTTTGCAGGGGCTGTACACAAGGGAGAAAATCCAGCGAGTCATCCATTAGACTGAGGTCACAGAAGAGGCTGGTTGGGTTTCTGTGGAAACCACAAGGATCCTGGAAAGCAGACATATGTGAGCATTGTTTTAAAGGTATAGCTTGGTTACCTAGAAGAGGGATTGGAAAGAGTAGCCTCTGCTTTTAGAGCAGCTGTGAATCTCTATGGTATCATTTACTCAGAAGGCAATCACGGGAGAAAAAGGAGGTAATGACAATGATGATGGTTCAGTTTAAGGCATGTTGATTTTGAGGTGCTCATCAGACATTCTAATGTTTAGGTACAAATGTGTTTCAGGAGAGAGATCTTGACTGGAAATGCACATTAAGAAAAAATGTACATATACAATCATTAAAGAGGATAAGTGGGCCCATGATAGACTCCAAAGCACATCAATATTTAAGAGTGAAAGAAAGCAACCCTTACTGGGAAATAAACAGAATGTTCAGCTAGACATATAGGAAAACAGGAGAACGGTGTATTCAGAAAGGCAAAGAACACAGGATCAACCATGTCAAAGGTTGACAAAGGAATATCTACGGCAATTTCAGGGTAAGGGATGATGGAGTAGGGGGTACAAAGGAAATGATTGCTGTATTGAGAATGTCTTCTATCTTAATTGCAATGATAGCACATGAGTTTATAATTTTACCAGAATTCATCAGCTTTTACATTTAACCTCTCTACATTTTGTTATGTACAAATTTTATCTCTAATTGAAAAACTATAGTTCTTGAAAAACTGTCAAACCCATTTTCTATAATTTGTAACTATGTCATGTGCAAGGAATACAAGTCCTTTGTTCTAAGTTTCAAATTATAATATACTGCCCTTCCTTTCTTGTTTTTCCCGGTTGCTTTCTTCATGTTTGTTAATCCCTTTATTTTTGCAAAGCCACATGGAGATTTTTTTTTATTATTTAATTAAGGCAAAAAAAAATGAATGGATTCTTCTTGGTTAACAATTGATGAAAATAACACTATTCCTAAAAAGAAAAATATCCCCAATATAAGTAATTTCCTGCTTTTCTTCTTCTGAAGTGTTTCCTAAACATACCAAGAGGATTTATATTTCAAAGCTTATTAGTTTTTACTTTTAATTCTCCAAGATCACAGCTAGTATACAGCATGCTGAAAACATCTGAATTAATTGTTCTTATTAAAAACTAAATTGAATTTAATTCATTGATAATGTTATAGGGAAATTTAGATATGAAATCACTCCTTTCAAATGGCATTTTTTCATCACTGATTGTTTTCTCTTTATTCATAGGTATTACTCTGAATTCCTCAAGTGTAGGCTGACATTAACTGACTACAATAATCACAAAATGAATCCTTTCAAAAAGTGAATGTAGCAGTTACTGCCATATAATTTTCTTCTCAGTTTATAATGCATTTGTTGTGCTTTGAATAACAATAACTATTCTTTCCTTAGGAATAATTTCTATATCAATTTGTACCAACTAGCTTTCTCTCAAAGTGTATACTTTTCACTGAATAAACCCCTTATTTATGTAAAAGGGTTAGTCAAGTTACATTTGGCAAAAAAGGGATAGAAATATTTGTGAATTAATATCAAGTAATTGAAATATTTTTTCAATAATTTATCTAATGTAGTCATATAACCAGAGATCTAAAATTACTAGAAAATAATAGTACGCATCTGGAGATTAAAAGTTGGTCTGTTTTTCATAGGAATAGAATGTCTTTTCTAAATCACTAGATGGACAGACTTTAATTAGTTTTGTCTTATACTCTTTGTATACAAAAGTAAGCAAGTGATTTCTTTCTCCTGGACTCAAATTAACACTTCCCTGAAAACATACTGAATTAAAATGTCTATGATCAAAGAAACATCAAAAGGAATTTTCCATTGTTAGGAAAAATGGCAGATGAGAGATGAGTATTTCAGAGAATAGCTTCTAAAAGTGTGTACAGAAGACATTCAATTCAATACTAGTAGGTTTAAGTTTAAGTCCATACTCATGTCTATAGATAATTTTGCACTTTTAGAGTTTATTTAGATGAATGAAATTCTGATTCTGATAAATGTTCACATTGAACTCAGTCATTCCTGAGCTTTCTAATCTCTAATAGTTGTACAGACTATTCCAGAACATACCTGGCACCAAATTGATGATTAAGTCACATTTTACATTAATCTGTCAATAAGATTACTATACAGATGTTTTCAGATGCAGAAGCCTTCTTGAAATACCTATTTCTGTGCAAGCTACAGCCCTGGTTCTTTGGATCTGGCCTCTCTCTGTACTTTTCTCCACCAAATTCTTGCCATCTCCAGCACTATCCCTGAATATTAAAGCTCAGATTCCTTAAGGGAATTAAATTTAATATCTTTCCTTTACAATATCTCTGCTCTCATCCTTTCTCCTCCTTCAAGACAACTTTGAAGAACACATCCGTAAATCCTTGCTTTAAAACATTCAGGAAAAAAGATATCACCCATATTTATAGGACAACCTTCCCAAATTATCTAACATTTCAATATAGATTCTATTATTAGTTTATACAATGAAGACTCAAAATGTTTAATTATGTCTTACATTTAGTGAATTCATCACTTGTGTTCTTTCTTTTAAAGAGATAAAATCATGAATCTACGGAATGCTATTGAGGGAGCTGACAGCCTACAGCTGGTAAAAAAAAAAAAAAAAGGGATATATCAGTACTACAAAGTTTCAAAGAACCAATTTCTGCCAATAACCTGAGTGAAATGAGAAGAAGACCTTGAACCTTGAGTTAGATAGCAACCCAACAGACCTGGATTTCATCTTGGAGAAACCCTAAGCAGAGGATCTAGTTAACTCATGCTTGGAATACTGACCATGGAAATTCTGAAAGAATATATTTTTGTTGTGCTATGACCTTAAATCTAGGGTAATTTGCTGCTACACAGCAACAGAAACACAGTGCAGATACTAAGCAAAGTTTTTCCCAATCAAGTAATAGTGGTGAATGTCAAAGTTTAATGTACTGTGTAATTTCTTGGGGAACCTGAAAGGATTAATAAAAAAATGATAGCATTGTCAAATAAATGAAGAACATATCAGCACCAATTAGGCTTAACCTTGTTTTAAAATTTTCTTTTTTTCTGGAACAAATTCTGCTGACTGGCATCCTTGTGTAAGGCTCAGTAGTCAGCACAGTCCGTTCTGTTGAGAGATCACTAACCATAATGAAATTGCAGCTTCAGTACTTTCTAAAAGGTGCATGCTGATAGCACAGGTGGGCAAGCTAGCCACTCCAAATCTAATTTGTGTTTGCAATAAGAAAACAAAAATTTTTTCATTACTTTTAACATTATTCTGAAGATTCAGGGCTCATCATTCCAAAGAGATGACTAAGCAACCTCATTTATCTTAATTAAAGCTCATCTTAATCAAGATCCTGTCTGTTAGATAGAATATTTCTTGAAAGACAGTTCTTAGTTCATCATCATAACATGAGTCACAAGGGAAACACCATCAGGTATTTGAATATACAGCTGAAAACTGTTCAAATGAGTAGTCAGTTCTAAAATCATAGATAACGAACCCTTGTTTCTTGAATAAAACATGAATGTCATTTCATTCAAATCGTAGCATGGTGTAGTAGCTCTTTTTCCAGAATATGCATCATTGATTATAGATGAATATATCAGATTCATGCAATATGTCTGGAAATTTTAATATGGTTATGGCAGCATTTTCCTATTTCTTAAAGAAAATACCCTTTAGACAAAAATAGCACATAAATATTGTGCTTTGTGACCACATAACCCAGTAAGATGTGCCACTTTATATCCTGTTATAACCTGTATCATTATATGACTTCCCCCTCTTTCCTTAACAAAGTGAGTAAACAACATATCATTTGTCATGTGATTTTTTACTACCCTGCCACATAGACTTGTAACTTGTTTTGAGAGGTTTAAATTTGTGATGTAAATAGAGACTTGGAAAAGGCATTTACCCTTTGTTCCCCTTTCTCTCTGCAATGATGATGCGCCTGAAGGATGATGAGAGGCACTAAGAGCAGAGTTCAGCCTAGATAGGTCAATCCCCAGTGTACTTAGAGTTAAGATCAACAGAGGCACAGACTCAGACGACATTAACCAACAACCTGCCAATATGCAAATCTGTGAGCTAACAAGTGCTAATTTTTATATCACTGATGTTTTTTGTCTATTAGATAGCAGTATTATCATATAAATTAATTTTATACTTTCCAGATTCCATTTAATATATAAAATACAAGAAGAAATAAAGAGTCATTATTGAGTCTAAGAAACTGAAAATTTTAAGTGTTTAGGATTTTAAAGATAATAATAAAGATTCTAGCTGGGTTTTAATATCAGCAATCTAAACTTGATAATCTATGGAATGTGGCTCAAAGTAACACAATTCAAATGCATAAGGCTATAAATAAATGGAAGTGTATTTAGCGGTAGAGTAAATTGGAAAATTTATCTTTAGTAATTTTTGTTTCAGTAATTGAAATGTATGTCAGAGATCTCATTTTATCCATTTTCTTGGTATACATCCAAAGAAATTTGTATACATCTGTGACAATATACATATTCAGTTATCTTCATGAACACATTAGCTAAACATTAACATAATTTGTGAATAATCTATTGCATTACAATAGGAAAGACCATAGGAATATTAGGCAGCAATGACAAACATCCAGCTACACTTATATAAAATAAAACGAATGGATCTTACAGGTATCGGATTGAGGAAAAAAACAAGCATACAAAAGGAAGCAGAATCTATGATTCTAGTCAAGTAAAGTTCTTAATAGGCAAGAAGTCAGAAAAGTACTTCTATTTCTGAGTTATATCTAGGAAAGGCCATAAGGAGTATTCCATATTGCCTGGAGCAATCATAGTTACATATTCAAATATACTTAATCAAAATTAATAAATGGTATACAAAAAATTTGAATACATTTTGAAATATAGCCGTGATAAATTTAATAGAGACTTAAAACCTGGGGGTGGTATAAAATTAATTAATGTTGATATAGAAAAAAAATGACAAACACCATAGGAATCACCACAATGAGGACACACCAACTGCTTCTCCTTTCCCAAAAGCCCTTCAGAAAAGTACTCAAAATGTCTCTTCAAATGCCATTCTGTGACAATTATAAATACCTTTGATAGGGTATAAAAGATGCATTGCCGCTAATTAATTCAGTTTGACTTTAAAACTGATTGTTTTAATGCTAGAGTTGCTTTAGTGTGGAATTCATACTTCCTCCAGGTGACACTAAGTTCATTATAAAAGAACCAACAGGGGGAATAATATAGTCGGGGGTGGGGGTGAGTCCGGGGATCTCAACAGGAGACAGGTAATATGGGGTCATCAGGCTATTTAAAGACATAGTCCTGCATGCGATTCCCTTAAAAGGGATAATACAAAGAAAGAAGAAATGCCATTACTATGTTCAATCTGCCTCTTATTCTCAGGCCTTTATTGCTTCTTTACTCAGAACAAGGTCTTCTGTTAACATGTTTCTGTACAATATTAGCCTTCACAAATGGCACTGATTTTCAAATAATTAAGAAATATTTCATTTTGATTTTCCCTAACAGTGTTTGAAATCTTAGCTTAGAACTTTGTTTTTAATTTTATTTTCCGTTTAAATTCTAAAACAAATTAATATGTCATCTATATATCACTCACTTTATGTTATCATTGGTCTGATTCAAAGTCTGTTCAGAAAAGTGCAAGACGGGTGAGGATGAGTTTTTAGATAAAACACTAAAAGCATAATTCTTGAAAAAAATTATAAATTAAAGCTTTTTAAAATTAAAAATGTCTGCCTTGCAAAATAAACTTACCAGAATGAAATAAAATGATGTGGGCTAGGAAATAATATTTGTAAAAATAAAAAAACTAAAAAAGGACTTCAATTCCAAATATAAAAAGGCTTCAGCAATATCAAAACAGACAATCCAATTAATACAAGGACAAGGATCTGAAAACACACTTCTCCAAAGAAGAAATATAGATGCCAAATAAGCATATAAAAATATGGTCCATATAATTTAGCAGTAGGGATTGCAAATTAAAAATATAATGAAATACCACTGGATTCATACCAGATGACCTCACTCAGAGGTAGAATGTAAACAGACAAAAAAAGGAACAGATGAAACAAAACCATCCCTTGGACACTTGCAACAGAACTGAGGTTACCAATAGGGAATGGGGAGGGGGCGGGGGCAAATGGTGGCAGAGCCCACTGACCAATGGGGAAGAGCACTTGGTGATCTGGTGGTGGGCAGGATGTGTTGACATATATCTAAGAAATGGAGAAAAAATTGAAAAAAATTAGTATCCAAAAATAAATAAATAAAAGAAGAAAATACCACTGGAAATTATTAGATAAGTAAACTTAAAAAATTATGTATTTTTTAAACACAGACAATACCATATACTGGTGAGAATGGGGCAACAGGAGCTTGCATTCTTGCTGGCAGAAATGCAAAATAGTATAGCCAATTTGGAAAGCATCTTCTTGCAAACTAAACATAGTATTATCATAGGATTCAGTAAGCATCTAGGTATTTACCTAACTGATCTGAAAACCTATGTCTACAGAAAATCCTGTATGAGAATATTTATAGAGACTTTATTCATAACTGCCTCTAACTGTAATAAACCAAAATGCCCTTCGATAGATGAATGATAAACAAACTAATGTATCTATGCAATAGAGTATTATTCAGCAATTAAAAGAAATCAACTACTGAGACCCCTAAAAAGATGGTGCTGACAAATGTAAACTTCTTAGTGAAAAAAAAATATGAAAAGTCTATATATTATATATCCCAATTTCAAGTGTCTCCCACAATCTGAAAATACAGTATTTCTATAAAACCTTTTGTAAAAAGAAATGGAGGAAAGCAAAGAAGCTGAATGCTATTTGCTGAATGTTATTTGGATTTCTTTCAGTTAGTCAAAACAGGTACTAATGTAGGTGTCCCATCAAAGCAATGTGGCATAATGTGAACTTTCAAAAAGTGGAGAACACCTGCATTTGACATTGTAGAAAAGACAAAACCACAGAAACATGAAGAATGTCAATGGTTGCCAAGAGTTCAAGGGAAGAATGGGAGAGTAGAACAGGTGAACACAATGGATTTTTAGGGGAGCAAACCTGCTTCATATGATTCTGCGATGGTGTATGCAGGACATAAGCATGTGTGAAAATCAACTGAACTTTGTTGCAAAAAATATGGGCCTGCATGTATGTAACCAAAAGCAATTCGTGAGGTTGAGGTATTCTAGGAAGAATAGACAGTATGACTAAAATCTCTGCTACAAATGTGGGAAAAGTGCTCACTGATGGGGATGGAAGTAAATAAATAAAAAGGAACTAAGTACTTTGGAAATGCATTTGTATGACTAAAAGTTAAAAGAAAATATATAAATCTTATAGTCTAGTTCATTGAGGGATTAAAAATTGCTTTCTATGTGCAGAAGGATTAAAAAGTCTGAGATGCGCTCACTCTCTCTCTCTCTCTCTCTCTCTCTCTCTCTCTCTCTCTCTCTCTCTATGCATGTATAGATATACACACACTGGAATTGAAGAAAAATTAATGAATGATGGATGTTAGCTGTTTCTTCCTATAAAAATAGGGTACAAATAAGCAAAGGGTAGGGGCTAAATGATTCATGTGAAAATGGATTTGAATTAGACGTTAGCATAAATTTACACTCAGCTTAATATAGATGCCAGTGGTGTTACACAGAAGAAGAGAAACTGGGACACAAGTGGGGTCCAGTGTTGACGCCTAGTATCTTTCATTCTCCAGTGGAATTAAACAGAGGTCACTGAAGAAAAGTCTGACTCTAGAACTGGGTCAGGAAACAAATAGGATGAGCCTCAAATAAAGCTCCAGAAAGGAAGATGCATTTAACAAAGAGCACTGGGAGGATATTGTCAAGAAGACAAAGAAGGTAACTGAGATGCTGAAAGCTGGAATATGACTAAATATGATACATGAAATGGCACTTCATTATAAAACTAAAATATTTTAAAAAATGTGAACTCACTGATATAAATTAATAATTAAATTTACAGGTCTCCCCTTCAGAAGAGCTCCAGATAATGTATGCAGATATTCATCTTTAAGGAGGTTGACCATAATTTCCACTCCCTAAAGGTGGGTAACATAAAAAATTCCTCTCCAAAGTACAGTATTGGCATGAACATAGGGAACTTTGAGTACCTCTGACAATCCTGACAAACACCACCCCAGCCAGGTGATGAAAAACAGCATCAGCAGTCATTGATCATGTTGAAAGCAGGCACTCTTAATATACTATGATGGAATTAGCACAGTCCCTGTGTGCTGTTCCTCTTATAAAATCTTCAGCCACTGTCTAAATCATGAGAACATCAGATGATTCCAACAGAGAAAACCTGCTATAATGTCAGTGCCATACCACTGAAACTGTTGATATCATCAAAACAAATAAAGTCCAAGCAATTGTCACAGCCAGGAGGCTGAGACCAGACAATTAAATAAAATGCAGGATTCACTATGGGATTATCAATGATAAAAAGGCAAACTTAGAAATCTAGAGAAACTATGTGCTTTAGTTACTAATAATATACAATTCTTGGTTCATAAATTTCAATATGCAATACTATATAAGCTGTTAATAAGTTAGATATTAATAAGAGTGGAAATTGGATATGGGTTATATCAGAATCTTAAAACTGTATCATTTTCCCCTGTAAATAGAAAATTGGTCTAAAATAAATTTAATTTTTTTAAAAAAACTTTCTTTGAAGGCAAGAATAGAAATCTGGGTGTAAAATTTAGGGTATAGAAACTTCTCTAGAAATAGTCCTGTTCATAACATTTCCTAAAAGGTAAGTTCATCTAAGAATGTGTTCCTCTCTATATATTATACTATATTACATTGCTAGTTGATAATGTATCTGGATAAATTATTGGAATTGAAAGTTTGTTCCATCAGCTGTCATGAATGAATCAATAAGTGCCAAAGTGTTCTGTGAAGCTACATAAATACCCACATTCAATAGATACTCTGCTCCCTACTTTAAAAGAGTTTTGTGTCAATTAAAGTTGACATCAATGCAAAATATTTTAGCTGCTTACTTGGAATAAAACCTTTAAGAGACCCATTGTGCTCCATGATCAAGATACAATGCTGGAAAAATGATATAACTGTCTTTTCATGAACCCTACAGCTTTGGTCTCAATCTATTTTTTTCAGGTGTTATTTTCTCATAGAATAAAAATGATTATTTTGGATATAAAAGAATCATGTATTTACAGATAATACAATATTTTGGAAATATAACATTAGACAGCTTACATTTATTTGCTAAAATGTTTCAGAGACAACAATAAAGTCTTATCATAGAATGAACTTAGCTTTCCTAGCTCTTTAAACTATTATTTAAAAGTTATTCTACATTATAAGACACTAACCATGAAAAGTTTGCTATGAAAGTACATCTTTCCTGTGAGTCCACTGTCAAAATCTTGTAATTTCCTGTGGTCAGGTTGAAAGCTCACAAAAGAATTTTTCTCCGAAGCCAGACCTTCTCTTTATACACATCACATGATTAGATTTACACACACACATACATATATTGTGTTGATTACAGATGACAGTGAAAAAGAGAGGAGGCAGTGAAACAAGAACTCTGATAAGACAAATCAAATTATACAAATCTTTTGCGAAGAAAGAGGGGAATAAAAAGAAAGAAATAAGAACTGCTTAATTAACTTAAAGTTTTAACAGTAAAGGGTCAAAAGATATGGCCGACTTTCTTTAAGGGTAATCGGGTATCTGAGTCTAGAATTCACATATGAAGGCATCACTGTTAACTCCCATGAATGAGTTCATTTAAAAAATTATTTAGCACATGCAAACCATATGATGTGGCCTGTCAAACATTTTAACCCATTTCTCATTTGCTCCATGTGATTAAATACTGATCATCAAATGTATTTGTTACATTAGGATTAGAAATAATATTTTAGAAATAATTCCAAGAATATTTTTTATATTTTATTTTCACATTGAAAACCAGTCAGATTTGTTTCAGCATCAAAGAGTGTGTTTATGTAAAATTAAATGAAAACTGGTGGTGAGTTGCACTTTTTATTTTTTCCTAAATTGGAAGTAGCTAAAGATTATGAAACTGAGGTATGAAGAGAATAAGTACTTCAAAACTTCAAAGTTGTGGAGCTTGGTTTCAGACTTTCTAGTCTGATTCCACAGACTTTTCTCTCTAGTGTCATGTCTCTACTTTCTACAGTCATCATGTATGCCAGAAAAAAATCTTTGACATGAATGATGTATTCTAGTGAAGAGTACAGAGGGAAAGTCTAAGTAAGGTAAAGGGATATCCTTGATATCTAAAGAGGTAAGTTAATTAAGTCAGCCTTCAAACAAAGGGGTGGATTGCAGGAGAAAGACAGTAAATTGCTGCAATGTTAATAATATTTGAAAAAATTAAAATAGTATTTTACATTCATAGATGGCATTTTTAATAATACTGCTATTTTCTTCCTCTGCACTTAATGAGCCTTTTGCCCCCTGCTTCTTGGAAGAGTTTTTATTGGTCCTAGGTTTTAAACAGTTTGATTATGATGTGCCCAGTTGCAGCTTGCATATTTCTTGTGCTTATCATTATTTGAACTTCTTAAAACTGTGGGGCTTTTTGTATTTGACATTTTTTAAAGTTGGCCATTATTTACTCAGTTTTCCCTTCATATTTTTTGTCTCTCCTTCTGGGACAGGCAGATTTACTCTGCTATTGCTGAGCCTTTGTTTAGTGTTTCTCTTCCTTTTTCCTTTATGTTCTTATTTGGATGGTTTACAATCCTCTGTCTTCCACTTTATTAATCCTTTCTTCAGAAGTATCTAATCTAGATAACATTGCGTAGTTTATCCCACAAGTACAATTTGGTTCTTTATTTATATCTTCTCTATTTTTAAATATGCTCATGATTTCTTCTACTTTCTTGAACATTTTAAAGTAAGTATCACAATTTTACCATTCTTGTCACTGATCCTATCATCTGTTTCATACCTGGTTCTCTTCATATTCTTGGGACCTTCCTTGATCAAAGATATCATAATAAATCAAAATAATAGCAGCCCTTACTCTATGCTCATTATGATTCATTACTAATGCATATTCTTTTGAGTCTTCACTTCATATCTAATATATGACAGTGTGTGTGTGTATCTGTGTGTGTTTTCATTCTAGCTGGTGAGAAATCTATAATTTCCATTGTTCTATGGGATCCAGAGATTATTCTGCTTTCTAATTTTCAAAGGCGATTCTTTCCAAGTTTGGGGCATTTCTCTCCCACATAATTACTATGAATATATGATGATTACTATTCAACTGAAAAAAAAGGGAAGGGAACTCAGTTTTTTTCTCTTTCTTGTCCAACTCTCCCACTTAATTTTTATTCTTCGATTATTAATCTTCTGTATTCTAGCAACTTTGTGTACTCCAAATTCTCAAATTTCTCTCTTCAGCTGAGGAGTCCTCAGGGTTCTGAATAGGCATTTTAATTGTGTTTAGCAAAGAATACATCAGGACACCATGAATCCATCATGGCTATAAGCAGAAACCTGATCTCCCAACTCAGTGAGTTTATGCTTTATTTTTATTATAGCAATTATTTTTGAACAGCTTTGACATAATAGCAGATTACATTGAATTAAGATGCCACTGATTTTTAGATGCGCTATTATCTTATGTAATACTAAGAAAGAATAACACTTCGACATGCTGTCACTATATTCAACTCGCTGAGATACTAAATGTGAAAAACAATGAGTGCCGTCAAGTTAAATGAAACATGGTACTATTGATATACGATAACTAAACATTTTATAACAAGATTAAAATTTCTGAGATAATTGTTAACTAGTTTCACCTTTTCTAGATGATGTGTGACCTAAATAGGTATTTAAACTCTGTTTATAATTATTTTAGCAATCATGCTCTTTCCACAGTAGGACATGGCCTTTCAAAAACGGAAAATTATTATAAAGAATGAGAGCTTTTTCCATTCACTGGTCTCTAAAAGACTTTAAATATATCCATTTACAACAATGATAAATTGACTGAGAAGTTATACAGACTTCTTATACAATTAGAGTCTTCAACTGGTGCTGTGGTGCTTCCTTAATCAAATTTTATTGAAAGAAAGTATGAAGGGGAATAAAGATTACAGGGAAACATGACTTCTAAAATCTTAAAGCAAATGCTTATCAAATCACTCTTCTGAAACTGAATGTTCCCATTAGTATATTTCCAACTCGACAATTCTTTAGTAAAGGGACAACATTCCAAACTGAAATTCAATCTGAAATGTAGAGGCAAGTTCACAGAACTTGTAATAGATTAACTAAATTAACTCTCAAAATTCTTTGAAACTTGGATGACTAAGAAAATATTTGATGTCTGGAACAATTAATTTTCTGATACTACATAAACACAATAGATAATAGGATGCCTAAAACCAAATAAAGACACTTTCTGTAAAGTACGCAAGTTATCACAAAATATGATCTGTTTAGTCCACCATCGTTATTCATCACAACTCCTTCACTTCAGTGTCAATGAAAGTGAGTTAACCACTTACGCTTTCACTAGGCCCGTGAATTCATCGAGAATGGGGAACAACACATTGTTCGTCTATTATAATATATGGAGCATTATTCTGATATATGGAGCATTATAGATACTCAACTATTTATAGAATTGAATTTTAAATGTACCATGGGAAAGTAAACCTCTCATACGTCATAGCCACAGTCATATTTGTTAATGAGTAGATACAGAAGGCATCTGACTCAATTTATCTGTGATCCTAGACTTTTATAAAATCTTGAGCAAATGGACCATCATGATAAAGGTCATTTTTGAAATAATGAAACATTTTATATGATTGGGAGGCTTCATTACTCAGCATTCTTACAACTAAGAACGCTTATAGCAGTTTTAACTCCAGTTTGGAAAAAGATCAGCATACACACATTGTATGCATCATAAAATAAGAATTACAAAATAATTAATTTTATGGTCCATAACTACTATGCAATGGAAGATGTGAAGTCATCAAATTATCAAAAACTTCAAAGCATGCCTCCCTAGTGACCACTGAAATTAGCTACACAAGTGTATATTTCTTCTATAAGTCTGAGTGACAGTTTGGGGTTGAGCTTTCTACTTACTGTCAAATCTATATAGCTTCCTATCTCCTATGAACATCAAGGTCTCTTTTTGTAAAAGGCAGGAACTTAATAGGTTCAGAACAATTATTATCCAGTATCAATAATGGGGCCCCAGGTGGTATCAGTATAGAATTTATTAATTTCTATCACATGGTCCACATTATTTGAGCTATGAAATGTATCTAAAACTGAAGACAAATTAATGCCTCTGTGATTAGCTAAACTATTTGAAATTCTGTTAACTATTCATATAATATTTGTCGACAAGCCTCTATTAATAATTCACTATTATTTTTATCATTAGTTGTATAAGAGGTTGCAAAATATAAACCTTTGTTTTCAGGATCTAACAGATTGGGCATTACTCCATCACTCTCTATGAATAAAATAAATTAAATTCCATCCTATTTGGTATTTTAATAGGTTCCTATGATAGTGATGCAAATATCTGAAGATTTCATGGAGTTCACTACCAATCACCATAATACATATTTATTAAGAAATAAATTATCCCTGAAGAACAAAATCCATGGGGATTCTCTAATATATCATCTCGAAGTTATGAAAAAGTGAAAGACTAAATTATACACTGTTAGAAATAGTCCTTCAAAAGTTGTGGATAATGACCAATAATCATGAACCACTTCAGAAAAGAGATTTTATTTCACTCGTGGTTATTTTATCTGAGGTACTCATATATTCAGTAATAGTTACTTAATATTGAGTACAATCAATTGTCATTATTTTTACACTTCTTGGAAAAGGAAGATACATAAACATCTTTTGAAAGACATCTTTATATTTCTAAAAATAAAGATCTCCAGATGCTCTCTTACAAATTAATGCCTCTGCAGACTAATATTGTCACACTGAATTTAATAAGCCAACTGTGAAGCATTTTTGTCAACATACTTGTTCAACTCTTTTCAGTTCAAACTCATGGAGGGACTTAACTATAATAAAAACAGTAAGCTGTGAGAAGGACATCAAGGACCACTACAGAAAACCTAGATTACAAAAGACAAATTCCAGCCTCAGTTAAGTTCATGACCTCCAGATGGAGTAGTTGACACACCTTCCAGGAATCTGGATTCAGATCTCAACCACATAAAATAAATGAATTCTTCTTCCTCCTCTTTCTTTCCTCCCTGCCTGCCTGCCTATTCCCCTTCATTCCTGCCTTTATCTTTCCTTAAAAAAAAAAAAAACTCTGGAAATAAGAGTTAGTAAACGTCTCATTTAAGAAATTAAAATACTTTTAGTTGAAATGATTCTTTTGTGTTTCTTTAGTTTAGCTGAATTATCTCCTTCTAGGGGAAAAATGTATTAAAAGGAAAAATAACAAAATAATAGAAGAAAAAATAAAAAATATCTATGAAAACTACAAATATTCATTTACTTCATCTAGACAATAAATATATTCCTGAAACTGTAAGATTTCATTTATTCAATAAAAGTAGCCATATATATGTATATCTAATCAAATATTGAGATTTATATATATATATATATATATATATATATATATATATACATAATACATATAGAAATCGTCCGGTGCATTTAGGAGGAAGGAAAGAAAGAGGGAAGAAAGGAGGAAGGAAGGGAATGGGGGGAAGGAAGAAAACAGAATTTACTTGACAGTCCATAAAAGAGGGACCAGCTATGCAGAACAATGTTTTTGTAATTTATCCCCCAAATGTGCCATCTGCATAGCAGTTTTTCCTCTTGCCCTTTGGTTTGTTTAAATTTCACAATTATGAATTTTATTGCCAAAGTAATATGTATCTGTATTCATTTGTTAACACTCATGCAAATGATTAAGAAAAAATAGTTGATATTTGGGAGGTAGAGTGAGCAAAATATTACATCCACACACGTTCATTAAAGCTATATCTTTGAGTTTTACAGGGACATTTTTCAGAGTTTTTGAAAGAATATATGACTGACAGAGATACACAGAATGTTCAGGAATAAACTACATTTTATTTTTGCATTACATTTGAATGACTACAGTTTAAATGTACAGTCTTGAGATAGCAAATTCCTACAGTTGAAATATATAGATGATAGAAACACTGAATTGAAATACTGAAACATACATATATATATACCCATAAATGTGTATCACAACGTTTTTTTGGGAAAACAAAAGCTTCTTCATTCGTTTTGAGGAAGAAAGGGCTTAAAATAAGAAAACATAGGCTGGAAGCTAGAGGAAATCAGGTGAGAGAATCTCACCATTGGGGATGGCAAGGATTGTCTCAGGATCTCTAACACCCAAATGGGTGTTTTCTCGGACCATGTTCAGATATTCAGAACTTTTAGAAGCATCACCGATGACAGCAGCTACCAGCAGTGCAGATACAAATGCTTCTCAGGAGACAGACCAAAAGTGCATATACATCACAATGTCTGCTGACAGAGGATCCACATAACTTCCCAAAGCTTCCCAGAAGAGTAATGGCTTCTGTCTTCCATCACCTAGTCAGCATTTGCCCGTTCCTTGTGGAGTCTGACAAGAACTCTCCTGGTGGGGGCATCAGGGAGATGTGTTTTCAGGCCTCCTGCTTCCATAGAAGTAAGAGAAGGCACTGAATATGAGCAAACATCAGCTGACCCACGCTTTCACATGTGCTTTCTTTGAAGGGAATTTTAGGACTTCCTTTAGAAAAGGCTTTTTATGAACTAAGTACTTATACATCAGTTTAGCTCCACATATAATTTTAAGTACTTATGGAGTATTGATGTGTATATGTGTATTGTGCCTGTGTGTATGTGTATGTGTGTATAATTTTTTTAATGAAATGTGTACATAGGAATAAAGCTAAGTAGGTTGGCAGAAAGAGAGAGGAGGAAGAATTGCATTTATTTTCATTTAGTTGTTAAACTGGTTGTTCCTTCTGATCCCAGGACATGAACCTGGGTCCTTGGGATGTATGTGAACTGTGCTCTCAGACGGAGGTGGTGGACCTAACCGCTATTCCATCAGGGTGCACCATGTGGAATGCACATTTTTGAAAAAGCAAAAATGTAGTTTAGACTTCACTCAATCCAATAGTTTTTGTAACCATTTAATGGAGATTCTACCTGTTACGTAAATAAATCCAAACTGTCAATGCCAGTGGCCCCTTTAAAATTCCTGTCTTTTCCTCATTGTCATTAGTAAAACCTCACATTCCTGAAGCTATTACTCACTTGACCTTTATTATACAATGGTTTTACTCAGCATCTATTTCTTTTTTTTTTTTTTTTTTTTTTTTTTTTTTTTTTTTTTTTTTTTTTTTTTTTTTTGCCTCTTTTCTCGTTCTCTTCCTTTCTTAACACCATTATCTTATTCTGAGTTTCTTACTTTCTTCTCTCTGTTCTATAAATTATCTCTTTGTATTTTCAATCCACAATATGGTGTCACCCTCATGTATAGGCCAATAATCCATAAAGGTTTACATATAATCTCAAACTCTGTCCTGAATTCCATACTCATTATTCTAGCTTCCACTGAATAACTACTTAAATTTCTCATAAAAATGTTAACTGGTATTTATACAAGTAGAACAACAAAAATGTAACTAATAAAAGTAATATTAAAAGTACTTGCAAAGACCTATAGACTTTGCAAACATAAACTCAATGAATCACAGAACTTACTGTAAAACATTCAAACAAAACCCCATAAAACTTCTATAAGAGAAGAGAGGAGAGAATCTAGACAACCTTCGGTTTGACATTTTAAGTATATCTTTGATGTAAAGGAACAATCCGTGAAAAACTGATAAACTGGACTTAATTAAAAGTTTTTGCTCTAAGAAAGTCACTATCAAAAGAATGAAAAGATAAATAATATGTTGGGAGGAAATGCTTGCAAAATATGTAGCTGAGAAAGGGCGACTATCCAAAATAGTCAAACAACTAAAATTCAACAACAATAAAGCACATAATTCCTTTTATAAAGAATGGACAAAAGTTCTGAACTAAAACTTCAACAAAGAAGATACACAGATAGCAAAAAGGCATAGAAATAGATGCCCCACATATCATTAGGAAAATGAAAACTAAAACAACTATGTGATGCCATACACCTATTGGAATAAGAAGGTCCATTAAAACCAACACCAAGTGCTGGTGAAGATGTGAGCAGCAGACATTCCCATCCATTGCTTCTGTAAATACACATTTTTTCAGTCACTCTGGAAGACATCTTGGCAGTTCCTTAAAAGAGTAAGCATACTCTGCACAGGGGTGTATATAACAATTTCATTCACAACTGACAAAATCTGGAAGCATCAAGATGCCCTACCAGAGGTGAATGATATACAAATTGTCGTCGAGTCAGATAAAGGATTATCATTAAGTCTAAAAAAAAAAAAAAAAAGCTATTAATCAAAAAAAGCGGGGCGGGGAGAGCATTGAAAGAACAGTATTAAGTAAAAGAAACCAGTCTGGAAAGACTATATGTGGTTATGATTCCAGCTACATGATATTCTGGAAAAAACAAAAACGTGGAGACAGTCAAAAGCTCAGTGATCTCCAGGGATTGGGGGAAGAGTAGGCATGAATAGGTGGAGCACAGAAGGTTTTTAGGGACATGAAACTAGTCTGAATGACACTGTAATAGTGGACACATGTCACTGCATATCCATCTAAACCCACAGAATGCATCACTCTAAACATGAAGCCCAGTGTAGACTCTAGACCTTGAATGATTGTGATTTTCAAATATAAGTTCACCGATTGTGAAAACGCATCCCTTGGGTGGGTGTGTTGATCACAGACATGGCGGCTGTATAGGGGCATGAGGTACAAGGGGAATTTCTGCACCTTCTGCTCAATTTTGCTCTGAAGCTAAAACTGCTCTAAAAATAACTTTTAAAAAAAAATAACGACTTCTCTTTTTATAGTACTTCATTTGGTTAACAATATCACCAGTCATTCAATGAAACAAATTACCAAATCTGGTATCTCATAGTCAAAAGTAACCTCCTACTCTCAAAACAGAAAAATTACATTATTTGAACTATTCTATCTATTGAATTCTCAATGTTGGTGAACCTGGGGCCCAGCAATCTAGTACAGCTGGGAGCAGTCCCACACACAGCGTCATGTGCCAGGTTTAAGAACCTGCTTGGGGGAACAACCAATGTGAACAACTAAATAAAAATAAAGTGCTTTTTCCTCCTCTTCCTGCCTGTCTACTTGCCTTCATTTCTGTCTGCACCTTTCCTTTAAATAAATAAATAAATAAATTCTTATTAGCATCGACTGATTCAAAGCTCAAAACCAGATGATTGAAAAACAACACTTTTCACCTTCAAATTGATTATGTGTTAATTTTTGGATCTATTAACTGCACTAATATTGGAAGCGTGTGTCAGAATACAGAGCGGTTTATGTTGTGTTGAAAATTGTGCTTTATATCTATAGGCTTAAAGATAAAGACTAAATTCCTTAAAATGGAATACAAGTTTTGTCATATTCTTGTGTTTAATCATCTTATTCTTATTCCTGACTACTTTAAGGAATTCTCATTCTCTCTCTCTCTCTCTCTGTCTCTCTCTGTCTCCCTCTCTCTCTCCATCTCTCTCTCCGTCTCTCTGTCTCTCTCTCTCTCTCTCCCTCTCGTCTCTCCCTCTCTGTCTCTCCCTCTCGTCTCTCCCTCTCTGTCTCTCCCTCTCTGTCTCTCCCTCTCCGTCTCTCTCTCTCCCTCTCTCTCTCTCCCACTCTCTCTGTCTCTCTCTCTGTCTCTCTCTCTCTCTCTCCCTTAGTACCTTGTCACAACTTTCATAGCCAAGGCATCATTAAGTACTATAATTACCTACTGTCAGACTTCATATGAGTCTAAAATATTTGAGCAGCAGGAGGATGGGAGGGATAACTGTTTTTTATCTTCATATCATATCACCTGGCTCTTAACAGTCATTTAATACTTGCTGAATATTGATGAATGTGTTACCTGTGAGAAGTCACTGATAATGACTGCAATAAACTCAAGTCGCCCTCTGTAAAAAAGTGACTGCATTGCTTGAGAAGTGCTTCTCAGTAAATCAACTTGATTAAAGAGATGTAGGGCTTTTCAAAGAGTGAAGAAAATAGAAGCGAAACTTGCATGTCAGAGGGTGGATTCTGAGCAACTAGTGAGTGTTTGTATGTGCATATATAGATACACAGATATATATTACATATTTGAATGGAAATATTTTAAAGTCAGGTTTATTAAAGTAGAATTTGATATAGCAAAATTCACTCTGTTTGCTACACATATCTATAGATTTATCAAAATTACTTGAGCTGTCCATCAATAAACGAGTTGGCTTCATTTAAGCTGACTTAGAAAATAAAATTCAAGCAAAAATAAATGCATACAGAAAAATAAAAATATTAAAAATAAAATCTCTGCTGACAACATTTTAGGATCTATTACCACTGCTGCATCATTGCACAGGGACCTTCCAAAAACAGAGATACAGTTAATTTTATGACTACAGCTGATGCCAGTTTCTTAGAGCACTACCTCATGTAGGAATGTGAATCATCCATGAAAACATCTCTTCCCTCTTGGATATGCTTCTTTGAACTTCAACACAAACAACTGGAAGCAGACATGATGCCATCTAAACAGATGGGTCCACTCTGTGTCAGCAGTTAGATATGTGAACATATACATAAAACAGACAAGCATTTCTGCTCTTGAATAAGAATTGATGTCACTTCAAATGTGCCCACATATTTTTAGTGCAGGGGTTGCTGATGCAGATACAAAAGTAAAAATATGAAATAATACTGTGAAGCTAGTGAACAGTTAGCATCTCTGGCAAAAAAAAAAATAATAATAATAAAGACAATATCTTCTTTTTCTGCTTTCCTCATTTGAGTGGGTGCATCAACACTTTCTGTTTGAAAACAAGTCAGAGCAACACTACATTGCATATTTTTGACTTATAACTATCCTTCATCAATATGCTCCCCATATAGTTTTCTGGAAATAAAAAATATGTAATAAAATACATTGCACTCTGAAAAACTATATGAATCACAGTACTGAAATCAATTCACATAATGATCCAACTGTAAAGAGAAAGTATTTTATATAATAGAGAGAAATATATGAAATGGGAGCAATAGGATGATTTCTCCTATAATGAATGATACCCTTACTAATTGCATAAAACTTTCCCAAAAGTTATTTCATTTGAGCCCAAGGACAAATCATGGAAATTCACAGGGAAGGGATTATTCTAGAAGATGATGCAAAAGACAGAAAAATGTGCCCACTTTACAACAACGATACTCAAGTGCTATTTCCTAGAGATTGTGTACCTTGTATAGCAAAATAGATTTAGCAGATGGATTATGTTGGGCACACTGCTTGGGTTCAATATAATCACAGTGTTCTGATGAGGGGAGATCAGAGGGGGTCAGAGATGTGATGATGGAAGCACAGGTGAGCTATGAGAGAAAAACGAACACTGGCTAGGGAATGAAAACACCTCGAGAAGCCACACCCATCAAGGAAATTGATCTCTTCTGGAATTTCAGAAGGAATGCATTCTGGTCGACACCTGGATTTTAGGACATCTGATATCCAGAACTGAAAAATAATAAATAGAATCTATCCACCTTAATAGGATAGCCTTTCTTCATCAGGATCCCACAGCCAGTGCTCATGCCAAGACAGCTCCCTAAAAGAACCCCTCTCCACGGATAAACAGAACTGAGTGGGAGATGCAGGACAGTGTCTCTTTACGCTTTGCTGAATGATGGTGTCTCAATTCACCAAATCAATAGTGTTGTAAGCAGAAATGCAAATATGGATATAAGGCTTCTGGGAACACAAGCTAGAAAAAAATTCACTTTTGCTCACAATTTAAGTTCACTAGAAGATCATTTCTACTAGACTGTCCTAAATTGCCACCCTGGCGCAAATGGAATCTCCATTCATGAGCCAAATTTTAATTATTCAGTTTTTTATGTTTAGGATAATACTGAAGTTCCAAATATTTTCAAGTAGGAAGCCAACATCAGAATTCTCTGAGGTCAATCTTGATCAGTCTCACCCAATATTCCTCATCCATAATGACTAATGTCTCACCGATAGAAACACATTTTAACTATTCTTGTTTCATTATGCCTTACCTCCACCTCACTGCCAATTCAGCTCAAACTTCCTGCCAGAGGTATTTCCTTAACTAAAAGGGAATTACTTTCGCTCCTGTGCATAAAACCCTTAAATGTTTGCCTAAGATATCCAGATTATATACATACTTCAGTGCCCCTAAGTCTTATAACATCCATTTCCTCCCAGTGTCAACATGCAGGCATATTGCTATACACCTGCATAGCAGCAATGTTAGACCTAGCTCATAGTTCTAAGACTGGCTAAAATGTCCTTCCCTGCCTCTACGTGGTCACTCTCTATTCATTTTCAAACCTCAGTTCAAAATTCTTGAACCAACTCTATCTGAATGCCCTGAGAAAAAGATGAGTATCTCGTGTTTTCTGCTACCAGTGTCGTTTAGAATCATCACATCAAGAACACTCAACAGTGATTATTTAAGAGACTAATTAGTATTTGAATTTTTCCCTAAAATAAACCAAACCACTTCTTCCTTACACTCAGGGACGGTCTATCAATTATTAACTGGTCAAAGTAACTGAACTATGTTTGGTAATGTATTGAAATCCTTCAAAACTTCTATGTCCCAATAGTTAGTTCGACATCAGTATTATGTACATCCTTTTCTGGGTGTAAGTCTGTGGAAGCAAATTACCTTGCTCATTAACACAATTGTTTTTCTGAAAGAAATCGGTTTGCTTGTCCAACAACATCTACTTTTCACGTTAGTGGAAATTGGCAAAACTGCCATAGGGAAGAATTGACATTTTCCATCAATTTCTGGAAAGTGCAGCTGTACCAAATGTCATCAGACTGAGTTACAGCGCGAATTATTTTCAACTGCTCATGCACATGCTTGAGAAGCTTAATGCCAATCCTAAGTGGCAGAAGAAGTAGGGCCGCCTCGTGTCAAGAACCGCAGCCAGCCTCTGAGGCTACTGAGTACAGCACTCAGTTCAGATACTGTCGAATATTTTTATGGTCCTAATGTTTGGCTGAAATTCTGTAAGCCTAAAAAAGAGATGGAAGATACTCGCTTTATTTACAAAATCATTCATCCTAAATGAGGGGGCAAAATCAACTTATGAAAGTATTGAAGTCAGAAGGCTTGATCCTATTGTATAGGTAGGGAAAACACACTTTTACTTAATGAATGAAAAAATCTGAAATGGAGTGGTGATACAGTTTTAAGTACATGGGATTTTACAAATTGCTGATTGAATGATTCAGACAGTAAGGATCTGGGAAAGTTTTACTCAAGTAGTTTGGAATGATCTGGGGGTTTTATCTCAGGTAAGAGCCCCTAAAACAGGCAAAGGGTCGGCAGTGTGTGAAGAAACAGAGATAGTGGTTTAAAAAGGCAGCAGATAAAACAAAGGGACAAAGTCAGAGTTCGGAATAGAGCAGATAACTATGTGAAGCTAGGCAAAGTGGCAGGTCAAAATTCTTCTATGAATTGTCATCAGGGTGCAGGAGAATCAGAAATTTCTCTGGGCCGCCACTTTTTCAGATGTTACATAGGTGAGAGCATCAGATAGCTGTGGCTGTGGGCGGGTCTCCTAACCCCTTTGCTGGATTATTTTCCTCTGTATTATACCAGCAAAGTAAACTTCCTATCCACACTTTCAAAATCTGTAAAGTGGAAATCATTTATGAGCCAGAATTCACTGTGACCAAGAACTCACAAGCTAGTTTTGCAAATAGAATGAAAAAAAAAATCATGTAATTGACCTTAGCATGGTTCCTGGTACATATTATGCAACAACTTACTTCCTTTCCTGCCAAACAAGGAAAAATAAACAAATAAAAAAATTCCACTGTGGGAATACCACCATCAAATAATTATTATTACCCACAAGAGCAGAAATGCATTTGCAAAATTTATTCAGGAGCTCAAAATACAAGGCTATTTATTTGTGTCCAAAGGACCTCTTAGATATATATACAGATTCAGAGGTAAACCATAGGCTCTAATTCATCCCTAAATTAATCCAAAACATAATAGAAGTCCCTTGCCTAGAAGTAGTGTTTCAATTTTTCAAATGCACTGACATTTATAAAAAAGGAGGCACTCCTACAAAATAATATAGCTTACCAGCTTTGAAATTATGTCAGACCGATTTAATCAGTCATGAGTGTTTTGCTAACACACTCTGTCCTATTAGACATCTATGACTCTCAGACATCATGACAAGTGCTACATGTAAGTGCCCTCCTTACCTGTAATTGGGGCACGACACAGGGATCAGAGCATCTAATTTGCTTTGGCAGCCATGGAACAGCAGGATACCACTTAGTTTTCTCTGGACAAAAGAAAAGTATGATGAAGCATAGCTGTTTGGAGAGGCAGCCCAAACTAGAAGCTGAATAGGATGAAGCTACAAAGTGTCAAAGCGCAACTCAGACACATTGTGAAACTGTGTCAAGCATAAAGGGCTAGCAGAAACTCAGGGAAAAGCAAAAGAAACTCAAAGAAAATATTCCTGAAGTTTTTTTTTTTTTTTAAAAGTTATGGAAGAAAGGTTTTAGATTGCTTAGAACTTGCTTTCCATTTAGGAACACATCTGTTTTGCTTTTACAAAAGAACCACAGGGCATGTGTTTTGTAAAACTCCCTAAAATATTAATACAATGAAATTTGCACCATGAAAATGCATTAAATGAAGTTTAATGTCACTGGATATCACATTTTAAAATATTTTAATATATTGCATACTCATTAGATAGTATCAGCTCTAACAAGTGTTGATTGGTAGCGAGTGCCTTGATTAGGGTGTTGAAGATTTTGAAACCACGTCAAGTTCAGCGATCACTCCGAGAGGTATGAACTGCATCTGCGTTGAGAGGAGGCGAGAGAATGGCTGTGCACAGACTACATATTTGATAGATCTCAGTTTAGCTAGAATATATGATTATCACCCCATTTCAAGAACTTTTTATTAAATGCTGATGGATTTTGCTTAATAACATTTTAATGCATCCTATGCAACAAATGATCCAATAATTGTTGAGTTATTTTGACATTATTCAGTAATCTCAAGAAAAATGAATATGAATAAGTCCTTTGTACATCATTGTTTTAGAACGAAACAATTATAACCATAAAACAAACTGTTAATAACTATATTACATCTCCTAGTCCCCTCATATTTGTTTGTTTTTGTGTTAAAAGTTACCCAATTAGATTTCTTCTCAATTGAGATTCTGAATTATTTGATATTAAAATTATATCATAGTCATTCTATACTAAAGCTAATATATTGTCTATAATGCTATTGATTTGCACTTAAACTTTGTTGAAGGAACAATTAAAGAAAAGGGGGATGAAAGAAAAATAGTGGAAAAAATAAGAAGTGACTTTAGATACCAGAAGGAGTGCACATTTATGGCATTCCACCTGATCGTTCGGCCCTACAAATATCTATCCATGGTTAACTGACACTATTTACCAGGGACATTGATACTTGCTGAATCATCCAGTTGACCTGCGTCAGTTTGTAACAATAAAGTTATCATTGCTGATGTACTAAAATTAATGTTATCAATAACTTTCTTGTGCCTAAAAGCCTAAACAGCTTTTGAAAGGCAGGATTTATCTATTATTTAATCCTAAACAATAATGGGATTCTAATGAACAGCTTTAGAATGAAGAAATGATTAGCTGTCCTTTTATTATGTAAGGGACATAAATATTCAAAACTGAAAATCATTTCTGTTGGTAACTGGGCTTATTTATTAACAAACCACAAACAATATTTACAATGGGCTATTGACAGGGTCCATGCAAACAATGCTTCTCTAATGGCTGTAAAATGAATCACGAGCCCTCCTTTAAAGTCACTGACGTTTCTTTACCAAAGCTATCTCGGTCTAACTGCATTCAGTACAAGCCCTGAACAAATGTTAGTGAACTATGCAACTGATAAATATCCTGGTACTTGACAGTATCCCAGGTCAAAGCTACTTCTCATTTTGCTTTACATTTTCCTTAGAATCACAGACCTAAGGTCTATAAAAATCACTTCTTCAGTCCTTTCAATGAGATATTTCCACTATTCCTTCTGGAATACCTATTCTCTAACTGCAGCTAGCTAAATAAGCATAATTCATTTAACGACAACTGCAACTTCAGTAGGCTTTGGCTGGTGGGCTTAGATAATATTAAATCTGATTAAAATATGGTAATAATATCTGAGAATGGGACATTAAATTCAGAGTGTACAGGTACATAGAGCTTATACAGAACTACACTGAATACTGTTGTGCACAATTTTAACTTTCAACGCCCAACTTCTAAATATGATTGTTTTAATGTTTTCTTATATCACAACCTTCAGATAACTCAATGTCTGTCACTTTTGAGCCTAAATCATCCATAGTTTGGTTACATTATCATCAACACATTACCACTCTGATTATTACTTTGTTCATATAATGACCTTTCATTGTTTGTAAACAGATAAATATACGGATTGATAACAGACAAAGACACATTCTTTATTATATAATAAACAAAGTGAATGGAAGTTAAGAGAGAGGAACAGTTCTCTTCTCATTTTGGAAATCAGTACTATAAAGGGAGCTAATACAGATATCTATGAGTCCTTTCTAATGAAAACGATCAGGCAAGTGAGGGAATTCTGTGATAACTATACCAGCCCTACAATATAGAGAAACATTTAAGTTCAAAGTTTCTGCCAGCTTTTGAGATTTGCTGACATCAGTTGTATACTAATTAGGAATACACACTTTACAATAGTTAGTTGACATTTAAAAGACCCTAAAAAAGAGAGATTGACAGCAATACAATACTAAAAGGAGACTTCACTATCCCACATTGAAATGAATAAAAAATACTAGCAGAAAATCGATAAATAAAGAGCTGACTTGAATAGTACTATAGATCAAATGGAGCTAACAGACATATACAGAACTTACCACCTAATAGGAGAAGAACACTCATTTTTCCAAGTGCACACACATCACAAGGGTAGAACATGAGAGGCCACAAAACAAGAATTAACAAATTTAAGAAAATCAAAATAATCCTAAATGCAGTAGTCCCTCCTTACCTGTGGTTTCACTTTCTGTGGCTTTAGCTACCCATAATCAACTGCAGTTCAAAAATAATATGTCCAATAAGATAGAATGTTTATAAAATTTTACTATAGTATATTGTTCAAACTATATTGTTACTAGTTATTGTTGTAAATCTTTTGTTATGCCTAATTTATAAATTAAATTATTTATGTAGAAAAAACATAGTGTATATAGGGTTCAGCATGATTTATGGCTTCAGGAAGCCATCCTTCATGGATCAATGAGGATAACTGTATCTTTTTAATCCCAATAGAATTAAACTTGAAATCACTAACAGCAAGAAAAACAGAAAATTAAAAAATACATGAAAGTGAAACAATAAACCCTTAAAAAACCTGTGGGCTAAAGAAGAAATCAAAAGGGAACTTTAAAAAATATCCTGAGACAAACTAAATAAAAATCACAACACATCAAAATTTATGGAATGTAGCAAAAGCAGTACTAAGACAAAAGTTTACAGTGATAAATTTCTACATTAAGAAAGGAGAACTATCTCAGATAAACAACCTTACATTTAATCTTTCAGGAACTAAATAGAGAAAAACAAATTAAACCCAAACTTAGGCAAAGGAGGAATATAATTTAAAAAAGAGTTGGAAAAAAATAGAAAAGCAACAGAATTCTCAACAAAACTAACAGCTGGCTTCTTGAAAAGATGAAACTGACAAACTCATAACTAGACTAGGAGACAAAAAAAAGAGAAGACTAAAATAAATAGGCAACAGATGAGAACACACTTCCAAACTTATTTTATTTTGACAAAGACACCATGTGGGGGTGGGGGTTGTCTGGGAATAAATAAGTCTAAAAGTCCTCAATAAAATAGTAACAAAAATAATTCAATAGCATATTAAAAAATTATATACTATGATATGAGATTTACCCTTGGAATGATAGGGTAGTTTGATAAACACATATAAATTACATAACACACTACATTCACAGAATGAAAAATGGAGTATGATCACTTTAATAGATGCAGAAAAAAGTATCTGGCCACATACAATCCCCATTCATGATAAAATTTCTCAACAAATTAGTTATAGCTCACAGCTATACTGAAGTTCCATTCAGAGCAATTATATAAGTAATGAAGTCCCAACATCACCCTACATAGAAATAGAAAAAAAACAAATCTAATATTCACATGGAACCATACAAGATTTCAAGCAGTCAATGCAATTTTTAGCAATAAAAACAATGCCAGAGGAATCACACCTCCTAAGTTCAAGGTAGGTTACAAAAAATATAATCAAAAAGATATAGTATTGGCATACTGATACCTTTTTAACTAATATTTGACAGGGTTGTCAAAACATATCATGAGGAAGAAATATTTAAATATTTATCTTTGATAAATGATGTTGAAAAACTGGATATTCCATGCAAAAGAATTAAATCAAACTCTAATTTTATACCACATATAAACATCAACTCAAAACTGATTAAACGCTTAAACATGGGCCCCCAAATCACAAAACTAATAGAAGAAACAGAGAAAAAACACTTTTTGACACTGGTGTGGGAAATGTCTAATTTTAGAAAGGACACCAAAATCATAGGAAACAAAAGCATAAACAGACAAGTGGTTTTGTATCAAAATAGAAAGCTTTTACAAAATAAAGGATACAATCAACAAAATGAAAAAGCTACCAGTGGAAAAGTATAAATAGCTGCAAATTTACATCTGATGAAGAGTTAATCCAAACAATAGAAGGAACTCATAGGACTCAAGTACAAGAAATCAAGTAACCTAATTTAAAAATAGGTTGAACCTCTGAATAGGCATTTCCCAAAGGCATTTGAATGGTCAACAGGCACATAAAAATGTTAAGATAACAATTAGCCAGGACATTCAAATCAAAAGTATAATGAGATAATGCCCCATACCTGTTTGAATAACTGTTACCCAAAAGACAAACCAGCTTAAGCCTATGTAATGCTACAGTGCAATATTGCCTCAATAAATTTTTAACACATTACATGAAAAACACAAGAGATAACAAATGCTGGCACAGAGAAAAAGGGATCTCGGTGCACTGTTGGTAGAAATGTCAATTGGTATATTCATTATGGACAACATGGAGGTTCCTCAAAAAATTTCAAAAAGAAAGCATTTGACATAGCAAATGCACTTCTGATATACACAAAAAATAAAATAAAATCAGTATTACTAAGAGATTATCTGCACTCTAATGTTCACAGTGGCATTAGTGACAATTGCTAAGGTACTGAAATAACCTAATGTCCACTGACAGATGAATGGTATATAAACGAGTATTATCCATCCTTAGACAAGAAATAAATCCTGACATTTGCGGCAGCAAGGATGAGTCTCGAGAACATTATGCTTGGTTAAGTAAGCCAGGCACAGAAAGACAAATACTGCATGACATCACTTACATATGAGATTTAAAAATGCTGAACACACAGAAGCTGAGAGTAGAATGGCTGTTAACAGGGGTGAGGGCTGGAAGAATGAGGAGACCGACGTAGGTCAAAGGGTATAAAATTTCAGTAATTGGGATGAATGACTTCTAGAGACCTAATGTACATACAGCATGCAGACTACAGTTAATGATGTATCACATATTAGAAATTTTAAAAAAGAGCAGATTTTAAGTGATCTCAACATACACACAAATAACATGGCAAGTATGTGAGTGAACAGATATATTAATTAGCTCAACTATAATAATAACTTGAAAATGTATGCATATTTCATGGTGTACATCTTAGGTGCACTACAAAAGATACTACTAAAGCTATTTACTTAGCAAAAGATCACACAAATTATTTTTGTTGGGGAGACAACATTCACAAATGTGTTGACTGCTTAAGAATGTATCTAGTCAGTGTCAAACACAATAAAATACGTGGACCTGAAGACACATAGTTTAAGAGTACCTAATCCCAATGCCTGTGTTACAGAAAAGAATCTTGAAGCAGAGAGAAGAGTCTCATCTCAGCATCATACTAATTATCATACAGCCAGGTCTATACTGGAGTAATTAGGTTAAAAAAAAAGTGTTTGGGAGTTAGTCAGGCCTTTGTTTATATTTCACTTTCACCACTTTTAAAATTTGTGGCCTTGTAGCAAGTCACCCAAAAGTACAGTTTGTCAGTTTTCTCATGTGTACAGAAAAATGATACTGACTCATTTTGGATGTTATGGTGATTCAACTTAATGAAAACAAATTTAATGTTATGTTATTATTTTTAAAATATTCTGACAACCAATGGAATTGAGTTAATTAAATCAGATTTACTACAATATTTATTTTAATCAAATATTATACGCAATTTCAGTTCAGTAAATTTTATTGAGATCTAAAATAATAAGGGCTCTAAAATGTGTCTTTTTATTATGTGTTTAATTTTGTGTCCTATTTTTTCTAGATTATAAAATAAAATGACTCATGAAAATGTACCACAGAGAAATGGAATTTACAGAGTTAATAAATTATTTGTTCCAGTCTTAGAGTTAATGACTCTAAATATGGAATGCAAGTATGGACTTAAGTTTTATCGGACTCTCAACTGTGAATACTATATTATACAGCCTCTATATTAGCAAAAGGTGTCATGATTATAGAGAGCTATCTGTTATTTAAATAAGGAGAACCACCAAAAATCCACGATGATTTATAGCTAATACTGCTCATTGGCTATACAATTTTATTTTAGATGAACTATGGACATCTTTTGCTATGTGAACCAATTGTGACTGAAGATAAAAAGAAAATTCAATTCTTCTATGCTACATAATTCTTATTATGCAATGCCTAAGGAGATTCAAGTTTTTTCCTCTATAAGTAATAAAACTGTCACTGAATTTAAAAAAAAATCATAAAGGCCACTGGTTTTGAAGTATAAATACTGACTTTTATTCTGAACATAAAAGCAAATACCATTGAATCATTAATCTAAAAAGAATTTCAATAGAACATTTAATCTGCCTTTTGCCTCAAGAAAGAACTTCACTGCCAACTATTTCTGTGAGATGCTAAATGCCTCCAGAGAAATATTTATTAAAATCCCCAGTTTTTCAGAAATGTATTAGACCTGAAAGAAGGCTACAAAACATGTATGTGAATTTTTCTCTGCCAAATCAAGGGTACAAGAATTAGAACATTTTTTCCCCTAGACGTAATGTTTCTGGGCAGCCCAAACGCATTGCTCTTAGTCTGTTTTCCCAGAGTTCTGAACATATTTGTGCAAGGACATTGGGACTTGGGTGGGTATCTGATCCTAGGTCACAGACCTGGACAGAAATTTGCTGACATGTTCATTCTGTTGGTTGACAGGACATTTGGGTTTCACTGTTCTCTGCTCTTTCACTTAGAGACTTCACTTTCTTGACCCTGTCACTACAGAGACGGCAGAGTGTCATCTGCTATGTGAGGTCTTGCCTTCTCTCTGCCTCTGTGCAGAAAGCATATCTCTCTTCCAAAGGCATCAAATAAGATACCAGGATGGAATCTCTGTGATTTGACATCTCAGTCTGCCTTTCCTCATTATCTTCAAGGAAGAAGTTATTGTGGTGGAGAAAAAATTCTCTTTCACAATTATTCTTATTTTTTCCAGTTTTAAAGATATATATGTGGTGTGTGTGTCTGTAATGTGATCATTTGACACATGTATACATTGTGAAATAATTACCACTTGAATCAAGGTATTTGAAATACCCATCACTACATATAGTTATCTTATGTTGGTGGTGAGAATATTTAAAATTTGGCATTTTAGCAAATTCAATTACACAAATTAAAACTATCGACTACAATATTATATACTGAAATCTCTAGAATCTATTTATCCAGTGTTAACAAAGTTTTGTAACCTTCAGCCAACATCTCCCCTCTTCTCCAGCTCTCAGTCCCTGACAACTACCATTCTACGTTCTGCATTTGTGAGCTAAAGTGTTTACATTCTACATACAAGTGACATCAAGCAGTCTTTCTCCTTCTGTGGATGACTAACTTTACTTTTACGTCCTCTCAGTTCATTCAGGTTGTTGTAAATGGTATAATTTAATTCATTTTTCAGGGCAAATACACTATGTGTGTGCTGCTAGTCTCTGGTTTGAGTTCTGAAAGCCATCTTTCCATTGGAATACTACTATCTAAAGAAAATTTAACTCAATGCTATATGTGAAACAAATAAACCACTTTTAGTTAAATTAATTGGGCTCTCCCTGCCACTTTATCTTTTCCTCTTGAAAGTTCATTTTGCAAAGTCAAACACATGTATTTACTTTAATTTTACTTATTATTTTGTCTGGATTTTTTAAACTATGTGCAAATATATTAAAAAAAGACAACTATACTGGATAATATAAGCCTTTATAATATGGAAAGAAAACTCAAAAGTGAGAGGTAAAATGAGTATCTACTTTCTAACTGTATTCAAATCTCTTCTTCACTCGACACCTGAAGCCTATATCCTATGATAAATGAATTTTGGCTAGTTTGGTACATTTTTTTAAAGTTTCTGACTTGATGATGCAATGCCATAGTTTCAAAGAAAATTAAAATTAGAGGAATCAGATGCCAGTGATGTTTGGTGACCCTGGGAGAATCAAACATAAATCCTATTAAATATAGAGAAATAAACAAGATATGATAGTTAAATTACCACATCTCTATAGTGATGTGTAGAATAATACCAGGTCTATGATGGGTCACAGAATCCCCTTTCTGTGAGACTCTCCAGGAAGATACAAGCCCGACAGAGTGGTCGAGTTAAGCACGTATTACTTTATTACTAGCTGTGGGTTTTCTTGATTCCTCCTTGAAGACAGCTCTTTTAGGCTGGGTTGAGACAGGAAGGGATCAATGTGCCTTGTCTACTTTTTTTCCTGACAAAATAGTAAACACAGGACTACCCTTGTTCACCAGCCTCCTCCCTCTCCTGAAACTGAGTCCAGAAGTCTTTTGTGTCAGACTGTTTGAAGGAGACACAAGAGTAAGAACAAAAAGCCAGACAAGCAAAATGCATGTTAATGACCAAGCTGGAAAGCCTTTTACCACAATCTGTCAGTGGAATGAAGGGAATGAAGAGACAGAAAAATACCCGAGTTTTCACCCTGCAGGAAGGATTTAAGACATCCCTGGAGAGGACACAGCAGCAGTGGAAACTTTGGTTTATATGTAACTTAGATGTATGAAAACATTGCAATCTTTCAAAAACCAGTGAAATAAGAAAAATAGCAATGCATGGAAATTTTGTGTGACTGCACGAGTTTGGATCTTGATAAAAATATCTATAAATATATATTGAGAGTTTACTTCATGTCCAGGCTGGTCCTAAATTAGAATCTCATTTAATCCTCAAAGTAGCCTAAGGAAATATACAATTACTAGATGTTTTTATAGATGGGCAACCTGGGGGCACAGAATGGTGAAGTTACTACTAGAAGAACAGACAATTAACAAGTTAATGATCAGAGAATTCATCTCAATAACCTCTCTCCTCATAATATTCACTAAATTATATTGACTCCAGATTAAAACAATTTCCTGATGTAAACATAAGAACCATTTCACATAGTAAAGTAGAGGGTCTTTTTCAAGATAGCAGTCACAGTTGGTTTAGCATTATGGTCCCAGAAACAATGGAGGGGGGTAGCAGAATGAATATAAATAGAAGTTAACCAAGTTAACTTGCAAGTTAACCAAGTTAACCAAAACTCATAATTTCCACAAGTAGACTTCTGCTTTTCATGACTAATTAAATTCCTCCGGAATATATCTTCTGATACTTAGTTCATCATATAAATTAAATATGGACTCCTGTGAGACCTGGTGCAGCTCCTCTGTGTATCTAGTCTTCTTGTACCAGCTCAATACAAACCTAGACACCTCCATTTCTTTTCCTCATAGCATGTGCCTCTGCTGTTTCCCTACCTGTGAGCCCTCTATCCTTTGCAGATTTCTAATCTGCTGCCTGTCTACTGCAGTCTTGTTTAGTTTTAGTTCCTATTCCCTTGCCAAGGATAGTTTCCCACACCAAGGGATTTACAAAGAGTAAAATGAATCCATTAGTAAACACAAGCTCTCAGGTGGTTTCTTTCAGTGACAGTCTGAATTTGGGTTAAGAGAAATCTTGTTAAGAAATCCCAAAATATTTAAATTCTTTTAATGACATATCCTCAAGCATTTATGACAATTGATCAACCTCCTTGACATGATACCATGTAAAACAATCAGCTCTTTTCTCACTAAATCTTTATCATGGCATAGGAGTCAAAGACTTCGATATTTCTCTTATGATAGACCCTTTACTTAGATGCCTACATTTGATTGCCGTCATTTCTTCAAGTACCTTTGCTTCTGGGAAAACGACGTCATGCTCATTTCACACTCCCCATAGCCTCAAAATTTTTATAAATGCAGTCAAAGCAGTACAGGCAAAAGATGTTTACATTTGCCTTCCCATTCATCCAAGAAGCCACACTTCCTCTGTAACAAATGTACTACTCTTTCCAACTATACAAGGAATATACTGCATAATAAATATATCTGCTTTATTTCCTGGTTGTAGTAAGTTTTTGTGTTTCCTTCCCCTCAGAAATTGACTACATTTTCTGGTAACATTCCTTCAATATGGCTTCAGGGAGTTCTTCTCTGCCCACTCTCAGCCCAGAGGTTCAGGTCAGGCACCTGACTCAAAACAAGGTAGCAGGCACCTTAGGGCAGGTGTGCTTCACTCACGAGGGTGGAACAATGGTGCGCTTATCCATCATTCTGGGAATGTGTTTGATTTAATAAGGAGGCCAAAGTTTTCATCTCCTGGAATAGGTGACGTGATTTGAGCTTTACGGGAACAGTGGTCATCACGTGTGATTTCATAATGGAGATTGAGGGTACAGACATAATTTGAGCCACAAATACAGAGCACTTGGAATCTGACTTAAGCTTCAACTGTAGAGACATTTGAGTCAAGAAATTATTTTTGTTTTTTCATTAGACATGAATATTTACTAAGGTTCTAATAATATCTCCATGGGTACACTCACTAACCTAAAAATAATTTTTAATTTTTGCTTTTTATTTTTCCCTAAATGTACACTCATATAATGTGAACATTACTATATGTGTGTATACATATATAATGTATACTATATAAGAGAATATATTTCCTTTCATCTTTTTAAAAACTAATATATAGAGATTACTTAATTTTTTCTAGTCATCTTTTCAATCAGGAGCAGACCCCTATTTCCCTATCTTAAGAAAGAGTATTTGCTTTATCATAAGACACTATACAATCCCTTCATTAAAAAAAAATACTTTCAGTTTATGAATGGTGTTAAAACTTTCTCTACTCATCTCTGCCTTTCTTTCTTTCTTCCAACATCAGGAGTTCTCTCTTTGCTTCCCTCCACATTGTCAAAAAGAATTCTTCATTATTTTAAATGAAGTAACTGCTTTCCAACTGTAAATAGTATTTTAATCTGCGCCTGCAACACGACTCAAATGGTATATTTATTTAGACATGAGCAAAAATACTGAAATAAACTTTAAATTCCTTACTGTGTATATATTTGTGTATAATTTGTGTACCTATATTAAAGGAAGGTGTTATGTTTTAGAAATGACTTTTTTATAATTGATAATCAAGTATAAGAATGCACATTAAAATGCAAAATATAATAAAATAAAGCAATTATTTTTAATGTTATTCATTTTTTTTCTGATACTTAAAGAAGAAAAAACTAACAGTTCAGTTTACATTTGAGATATATATTAAAAGAAGTAAATCTCAGGCTAGAACCTAGCAAAATGGATTAGAGTTGTATCTTTTTTCAAACTTATCCACAGTTTCATTACCTTCTTCTCTAAAGTAGCTATGATTCAAATGACCAAAAAAACTTAAAGGTGAAAATTAAATTTTTCAATGGACAAATGGAACTCATAAAAATATGCTCTTCGAATCATATAAAAGTTAGTTACAAGAGCTAAAAAATTATTTTTCTCGAATTGTATTTCTAACATTAAATTTTTTTCAGAAGCAAATATTTGAATAGATAAACAAAAAAACCTAAAGAGATGTTATTAGCACTCTCTAAAAGACAATATTTTACAAAAATAATAGTTTTAGTATTCAGATAAATTAAAGTTTATCCAGTTTAAAAACAAATTCAATGAAAAATATGTTCAAGCAATATTTATTAGACTAAAGTGTTTACATTATTTTGTTAAGTGTATGTTTAAATATATAGGTTATGATCTTGAAGCCAAGTTTACCATAATGTGTCTGTATGTATAATTAAAAAGATAAGAATTTTACACACCAAATTATTAAGAACTGTTTTCTCTAGTTAGAGATATTAGAGGTTATTTTTACTTTCTTTATTTTAATGATAAATATTATTTCTTCAACCTACATATATGGAGGTTAAACAGCGTCACACGCTAGGTTCGGTCTTATAACTGAACATGATAAGCAGGCCCTCGCAGTATATTTTGATGGCATAATAAACTTTCTCAATTGGTTTTTGGTTCTTAAAATTATATTATGGACTTTTTATTCTTTTAAGCTCTTCAGATCCCACATTAAACCTCAGGAAGGGAATGCTACTAACGAAGTAGAATACAGAATGGGAATATGGAAATTAGGGTCTCTGGAAATAGGCAGAAAATATGGAAATGAGATAGAAAGAGAGAAAGACAAACTTCATTTTCTTCCACTTTTGCTTAAACCCTGCCATGATAAAATCACTGCTAAAATTTACCTAGGTCTGTTTGTCAGAAAGCGTCTTAAAATAGGCATGATATCCATACAGATAACTTTTCAACTCAATTTAAGAATGAATAATTTATGTTTCTAAGCAAAGTGTAGAAGCACTTTTTCAACAGTTTAAAGTTATGATTCTCAAAGATTTCAAAGGTGAGTAGGACACTTTACCAGGAAAACTATCAAAACTATCAGCTTTTCTTTTCCCTTGTGGGGTCACTGTGAGAAAGAAAGAAAGGACATTTTCAGTTGTAACCTAAGTGCATATGCTCACCAAGGAAGGGCCGTATTTTCAAGATATCACCCTCGTAACTATTCAAAATATATAAAAATTCCATTAAGATCAGCTTTTATTACCTAGAAACACCTCATGATTATAAATATGTCAGAGTATCTTGTGCTGAGGCTCCAGATTCAAAAATTATATTTAAATATGTACAGGAAGTGAACTGTTTTTATTTTAGGTTCACAACTATTCCCATGTACTTAACCTGGTTTCATCACTCAGTTCCAAAGCAATACTCAGCTTATCTCTACCATGCAGTCTGTAGTTTTCTAGATATGGGCAGAGATGGCTATTTTTGTCAGAAATTCCATAATAACTGAACTAAAGTCTGGGATCGATGGTTTGTATTAGTATCCTAATGCGTTTCATTTACAGTACATTTATAGAATTCATAGACTGGATCTGATGTAACATGGAATTTATAAGACCACATTTTTGATAACTTACGTGATAATAGCCAACAAAAGAAATCTCCCATTTATATGGTAATCTCCATTTGTCCAATTTAAATATTACACGTTTAATTTAATAAATACATGTATAATGCAAATCTAATACCTCAGGTTGATTTTTTTTTTTAGAAAGTAATTCTCTTTGGAATAGCATATCATATGCTCAGCAATGTATATACAGCAAAATTAATAAATACAGCTTAGAAGTGCATGTCTACTATTCTAGGTCTCTGTAGTGAGAAAGGAATGAAGAAAGAAAAGAAGGAAAAAAGGAAGGAAAACCCTCCCACATATCAATGCTACCGAAGAAACATTTATTTAAATGATGGAAATGTCTTTAGACAAAAATTGATTATCAGCTCATCAATGAAAAAACAAACAAACAAACAAAAAAACCCTGAGGAAATTGTTAGCAGATTCCATTTGTTTAAAATATTTAATTTAAATAACTCTCAAAAAGTTGGGATATAGGTATATTGCTCATCAGTTAGAAAGACATAGAAAGATGCTCTTCTTGATCAAAATCTACTTAGAACTTTCTAGGCTATGCTTAACCACAACCTTGACTTTTAGATTCCTGTTTTGTTTCTTCATTGTCCAAATTTTGCAAGACTACTGCTCAGTTAGTTTCACCAGAATTGCTCATTGTCCAGCTGATGTCTGATCGCTCCTTCCTGCCTTCAGCAAGAATCCTGTTAGGTCAGCTTAGCCAGAATGCACTCTGATCCCTGATTCTCCCTCTTAGCAATTTTCTACCTAATATATAATCTGCTTGTTGGCTAAATTTTCCTACTTTTCTTTGTTGTATTCAGCATTGAGCTTAATCTCTCTCCCCTCCTACAAAGTATATTTGCAATGGTCTCTACCCCTATCACAAGGGTCCTGAATAAAGTCTGCCTTCCTATTCTTTAATGATTTTCTTTATGTTAGTATGCAAATACGTAGGCAGAGAGATGATCATCTCAAAAATGCTTTTTGGAACTCTGATCGGGAAATGCTTTGTTTTTATATTTTCACTTACTCAAACACTGGCGAAAAATGTTTTAGCATGTTTCTCTCTTCCTTACATTGAAATTTTTGGTTTGACATTTTTACAATGAGTAGGGTGAATATCATGTAAGTAGCAATATAACGAACCTTTCTCAGGCCAATAAATACAATTCTGCATTTTTAAAAAATATATTCTGATCATTGCCTCTGGCTCACACTATCATCAAAAAAAAGTAAGATTCCTCTTGAAGAGACAGTTTTTACCAGGTTATGAAAGTCAGCTTGAATCTAGGAGGTTAATACTTAAAATTTCCAATAGTTTCGAAAGAATACAGTTAACATCAAAGTTCTTAAAGTCATAGCCACAAATCAGTATATTTAAAAAAATACTCCGGTATCTTATCCTATTCTAAAAAGCAGTGACAGAATTTAAGTTTGAGTAAGGGTATAAGGTAAGAGTTATACAAGAGAATAACCTTGATTATTTGAAACTTTTGGCATGTTTTGTAATTACTTAAATACAGACAAAATTCCCTGTCATACTTTAGTCATCTCTACTGTAAGAGAGAAGCAGTTGGTAAGCAAATTAGCAGTTCTGTTGCAATATGGTCTGAGTAACATTGTAAACAAATCTGCTAATCAAAAGCAATTTCTCATGAAGGAAAGACAGCAGCTAATTGAGAGTGTCTGAGGCTAATACAAGTTTAACTTCAAAATGAAAACCCTTGCAGCTTCTGGTGGTAAAAGCTGTTGGGATAATATGAAAGCTCACAGAAGTTTAGAAGTGGAAGTATTAGTAGAAATGCTATTTCTCACTTTGGCAAAATGTTTTTACTATCCCCGTAATTAATTTCCTTTCCAATAAAAGTGATTGATAACACATAAGAAAATGACAAAAATGGATCCCTCAGTGTCCAGAAGATAAAAGCATATTATAGCCACATTTACCATCAAAGTGAGCCTCCCAGGGCCAGAAGGTGTGCCTGAATCTGCTGTTTTTTGTGCCTCAAAAGCAGGTGTGGAATATGCTTGTGGGGACTGAGACTCTTTTTTTGTTTTCTAAAGGAAAGGTGCAGGCAGAAATGAAGGTGAACAGGAGGAAGGAAGAGAGAAGAGGAAGAAGCAACTTTATTTTTATTTTTATTTAGTTGTTCACACTGGTTTGCCTCCAGACCCATGATAAAACCCAATAAATAGTGGCCTGTGCTCCTTTGGAGGTAATTGACCTAACCGTTACTCTACCAGGGCATACTGGTGCTGAAATTCTTTTGATGGGAGGAGGACTGAAATAGTATCAGCAGCAGATTGTAAGGTGGGATGAGACAGGATGGAAAACAGGCTGGAGTGTGGGAGAGCATGACTAGTTGAAGGAAGGCTGGGTGGCAGGAAACCCGTGCACATATGCCATGCTGAGGAAAGATTACACATCACAGTGTGTCTCAAAGCCACACTCTATTAGGTGAAAGTAGAAAATGGTTCAAATGGTTCTAAAAGGTAATTTCATCGAAAAGTGTAGAAATCAGTGTCACTTTCTCCATATAAAACGACGGATAGAAAAAGGATTCGAAAGTGATAGAAATAGATATCTACTGAAATAGGACAGAGCCCAATCATACAGAATGTCTCAGAACTTTTTATTTAATTTGGTGTCAGAAGTGACATGTTACCTCAAAACAATTTGGGGAGAATGAAGGTAATGCCCTATATTGTATGTATATATTATAGTATATATAATAAAAAGTATAGATATATTAATATATGTACACTAATAACATATAAACCAATAACACATATAACATTATAACATATATAAACATATATAAATAACATATATAGACATATATAACCAATAACATATATAACATATATGAACCAATACAGAGGAACGCATGATATAAATATAGATTGCTGTGTATAATTGCCATTATTATTAGTCATTTATTACAACATCATCACATATGCATAATTATAAATATAATTGTACATTAAAGGACAATATTGAGTGAGATTATGCAGATATATACGAGTGCACAATATAAATTCAGAATGAAAGGCAGATAAATGATAGATGACAGCTTGATACATAGACATGGCAGGGCCATTTTTCATATACAGGACTGAAGTCAAAGATAAAGAGATAAAAATTATTTTTCCATTTCTAGAATTGAAAGCCAAACTTTCATTCTTATTATTCAAAATATTTATTTCTAGTTTTAAGCTCAGTATCCTTTGCTTAGCACCCTAGTTAAGCACTCTCTCACCTACACACACACACACACACACACACACACACACACACACACAATCTTTGCCACTCATTCCTTTTCTGTCTGATCAGATATGATCTTTGTTTTGCAGAACCTGATGCATCACCGTCCCGGGGTTGCAGGAGAGTCATTAGTTCTTAAGTCTTCCCCCTCTGATCTTGGGAGCTAAGGGCCTTTTTACTATCTGCCCTTTTAGTACAAACAATGCAGAGTGTGCCCTTCAAGGGAGGTGAGCAGTCTCCTCCCGCTGACTCACTCAGCACTGATTGTGCACTCCTTGCACCTCTCATTCTCAGAGACCCAGCTGTTTCCTCCAGCTACCCCAACTGGTCTGTCCAGAGCACAGCCCCGGTTTGAAAGTTCTTTGACTGAACATAGCAGTCATGGAGAAGGCATAGGAATACTTCATTCTTGGCTGTTTTTAGAATTGCTGCAGGGAATTCCTACAGGTGCATCTTCTCTCTTCCTTACTTTATTGGTCTGAGAACAACCAACATAAAGACCACACAGACTCTCCATCCGCTGCTGCTGTTCCCTGGTGGCAAAGAGCACTGGTCTAGGCTGCCTTTTCTGTGAGTTACAACTGACGCAAAATCTCCCCTTTATGATACTTCCTGATCTTAACCACCGACAGGTTTTTAATCACCTCCAGCAGGCATCCGACTCTAAGAAAGGAAGCAACAGAGTCCCTCACTTCTGTCACAATTATTAATTCTCTTTTTACAAACTTCCCAATCCATCATGCTTGCCCACGAAGGGGGATTCTTATGTTAAGAAAAACTCTCTGCTATCATTAAGCATCTTCTTAATTATGTCATTGCTTAGATAAATTTTATGCATAGATACCACTTAGAATTAACTCTAATTCTTCCATAATAAAATCAAAACCAAATAAGAAGATGGTGGCAGAGATTTTCAGGAATCTGTCTCCCTGCCTAGACAAACACTGACTCGCAGAATCTCTGATTTAAATATTTAGAAGCTCTGGAGTCTGCATTCTAGTTACAAATATCTATGAAAACCAAATTTACTCTGTAATCTAAAGCAAGCCTTATCTTTCCACTTCTTGGTCATACATGCTTTCTCTCTCCTGATACCACAGGCTGAGTGGGTCGAAGGCGACAGGGTCCAGAGAAAAAAGGAGAAGCCAAAATCTGCTTTAATGAACTCACGTTATGTAACATACACATTTACACATAGTGACAGTTCAGTAGGATATAATAACTCCGAAAACGTACATTAAAAAAATTCGGTGAGCATGTAGTGTTATATATATATAAATATGCACACATATATATATATAAGAATATATATATACATATATACACACATATATATACACATATATATATACACACATATATACACATATATAAGAAGACAGACTAAGGAGCCTTTTGTAAAAAGCTATCCTACCATACAGGCCACTGATATGCCTCAAGAATGAATTCAGTTTGGAAGATTTCTATCATTACAGGACTCCATGTCTTTTTTCCCTTTTTGAAGGTCACGATTTGAGAATTTCACATTTCTCATGTTTTGCAATTTTGCTGATAAATAACAACTCAGCTGCCTACTCGAATTGACAAGATGAACCTGGCGAGATTACTCTTTGGCATTCCTGATGCCATTGTTAAAATACAAACATCTTTTAATAACTGCTATTTTAAACTCTACTTGACTCACTTGCACCTAATTTGTGTCTTAGTGGAAATCATTCATCAAGACGTGAAGTATTGTTTATTTCATATATTAATACTACTATGAGCTAACAGATTCTACAGATTGCTGCTTGAATTCTGAATCCTTTTTCTAAGAACCTGTTTTCAAATGAGGAGAAGAGAGATCATTAGAGCACAGCAATGGGGAGGTGAAGAGGATTCCCCAAGGTGGTGGTTGAGCTGAAGAAGAATGCAGAATGGGGAGGACTGGGTGAGGAAGGTTGGGTTATAATTTTGTACTCCAGTTCAACTCATAAGCTTTCGTTCAAGTCCCAGTGAGAAAGCACTTAGAATTAGAAGGGTACATGTGCTCAACACAAGGGTTTTATTAAAACATAACACCACTGCCATAATATAGCAATTTAATAGGAGAATGAGATAAAATAAAACCCAGTCCTCTGGGGAATAAAGAATAATGATGGAACTTCTTTGGCAGGGATTTGCCTAAGCAGCCCACAAATGTACTCTGCAAATGAGAAGGGCAAGCCAATATACTCAGATGACTTTTTAAAATAGAGAAAATGAATTCTAAGTGCTTAAAACCATCTAGAACCAAGTAAGAAAAAGAATGGGAGCCACTAAGATGAATCCATCCTGCTACCAGAAATTGATTAACAATCATATTACTGGAAGAGGGCCTCTTTCGGTATCTTGTATGATTTTAATAATCAGTCTTATTTTCGACAATGAAAAACTGTTTCCCTGCATGACAGTTTCTTAGTATTACGCTTCATTATATGTTGAAGCTTCTCAGGGTGCAAAGAAAATGCCTTCATTTCAAACTTTTACTGTGATCAATAAGAAATTCATCACTTTTAAAACGATGACTATAATTACTTCAGTATTTCAGGTTGCAGGTATAGTTGTGGTTTCTCTAAGCCACTGAAGTAATATTTTTTAACTTTAGTGTGTATGAAAAAAATGACTTTTGTTCTGAATGCAATTTCATAGATTTTTCCAATTGAATAAGAAAGGTTATTCATATACAAAACTAATAATTTTTTTTTTAATAATGAATTCCCAGCTTGCCAGTAAGGCCCAAGACACATAGAGGGGGCAAACTAGGAGGAGTGAGAGAATACATAAGTAAGAACTTTACAAATATTTTAACTTGGGTTTTAAAAAAATACTTTTGAACAAATATAAGCCTGAAATAACAGAATGACTTTTATCATTCATCCTAATGAGCCAAATAAAAGCAGAATATTTTATTTTCATAGAATTAATATGCAAAAGACATTTATAGAATAAAGGTTTATCTGATGAAAAGAAATGTAAGCAGTTACTCTAGGGATAGAGCATTCACAACAGCAAATGTTAGATCACAAATATTAACCAATTCAGTCTTCCATGCCTGCCTGTATCTGTCCAGGATCTTGCTCAGGATAGGTGAGACAAAGATGATTTAATTTTAGAAGAGATACCATAGTCAGCTTTCATTCAACAGAAGTCCAATATTGACAATTAGATTTGGCAAACTCTCATTTCATCCCACTTTTCAGTAAGCAGAGGAGTTCAGCTCAGAGATTAAGTAGGGAATAAAAGAATAGCTGAGATAAATTCGTACCTTCGGGAAGTCATTACAGAAATGTATAATGCACAAATTATTTTTCCTGGTTGAATCTAATAATGTTCTTTCACTTTCTCCTAATTCATTCCTAGTCTACCACAAGAATTTAAGAGAAGACTTTATCTGTAATTGAGTGTTTGCAGGAATTCTGGTACGTCACCAACTTTTCATAATTGCAGATGAGCTCAAAATCAAAGCAGAAGTCAAAAATCCTAAAGCTCAAGGCTTAAGAGTGTCATTGAGAAATCTCCTGCCTGGGAAGCAGGCAGTAGGGAACCATCCTCTTCCCCGCATCTTTATTCACTTGTTCTCTTGCCAATAATGTGTTAATGCCTCCCCTAGAAGCTGCAAGGTGATCACATTTATAGATTGACTATCTCTTGTATGATATTCTTGTTTCTCTAAAATTATTGTTTCCTGGAATTATATTTTACTGTAAATGTCTTTTTATAGTTCTGTATCCAGTACCTGTCTCTCATAGGTGTATGCATGCATACATACTCCCTTATTTCTTTCTCATCTACACATATTTTGGGTACAAATTCTGGTGTTGACCAAGGAACCATTGTTCTCAGTTTTGCTCATTCATCTCTGACCCAAAATTTCCCCTGCTGCCATTGTTTATTGTTATACCATCTTATGTTAGAACTATATTCCTTTTACTTTAAGGTACAGCTAATTTCCAAAGTCATACAATGACACCCATATTGTTTGTTTCTTCTTGAGAAGTAGAACCAAGTCTTTGGTGAAAAGAAGGTGATAATAATCATGTTGTATTAAGTCTGATCAAGCAAATTGTCCCCTCTGCCCCAAGGGTAGGGTGGGTGAGGAAGGTTGGGGGTGGCTAACTCAATGACCCTAAAATTTGATGGTCCCCATGACTGAAATGTAATGATGCTATGCTCCAGCCGTCTGCCTGAAATGGTAAGCCACTTTTTAACTGAGCTGAAGTGGGTCAACTATGTGAAAAAAAAGGACACTCTGAAACACAATTTCCAGTAATGTGGCCCTGCTGGGAAATCAGAACATGAGTGACACTGTGGTTACTATAATCAGAAACAGAGTAGATAGTTTTGATCTGTTTCTAAAGAATGATTGTGAAGGAGAAAAGCAGGGTTAAAAAGACTGTCAGGTTCTACCAATAATAGCTGCAGTTTCAAATCCAAGGACAGTTGTTAGAGACAACATGATAATTTGTCAGAAAATTCTGTGCCACTATAATGTTCACAGGTGAAATCTTAAAACAGAAAAATGAATGCACATTCCTCAATGATAGTCACTTTCTGATTATTTCACAATAAAGAAAATATTTTATCTGAAAAATTATTCATGAAGTAAGTTACATTCTCTCCACATGGACTGTACATCATATGTGCAGAGAACATTTGTATACATGGAAAACAGGATGAAATTTTTAAAAAATTCATAAGAATAAAAACCCCCCTTAACACTTGGTATTTGATGGATCTGATTATGACCGACAGTTAAAAATGGTCAGTATCTCCTCATTGATTTACTTTTATCCAGTTTTAATAATTTGCCCATTCAAGTTTTCTTCATCAACTGCAATTAATTCTGAAAAAGAAATTTACAAGATGCCACAAAACCACAGATTCAAAGCATATAGTTTAATGAGACACTGAAATGGAAAATCTTCTTCTATACATAATCTTGGTGGCCAATAGTCTCTAATCTAAGATTTTTGCCAAATGACACAGTGATTTTCAAAGAAGTACCTAGCACAGTTCACCACCTCAAATCTAAGACACCTTTAGACCTGATGTACAACTGCTTTGTCTGGAGGGAATAATATGTCATTTTACATTCTTTGAATTTTGAGTACTACTGGCTTACTTGAATCTCACTTAATTTAAGGGGCATGCATATTGTAAGGGTAAAGCAATAAAGTAAATCTCCACTCACTTTCATAATTCTAGAGTATTTTTACCTGCCAATGTGACAAATAATAGTCTTGATTTTCACAGCGAATTACAAATAACCAGACCCCAAAACATATTTCATGAAAGATACAGATAATGTAATGGAATTTGACTTTCACTGATATTATTTTCCACTGAAAGACCAAAAATGATATAGTAGCCTTATACCTTATTTATATCCAAACTGTGAACTTACAACTAGTATTATTCAAAGAAAATTTTACGACATCTGGGTGCCAATTAAAAAGCCTTATCAGGCAAGCCTTTTCTAAAACATGGTCATTCATTTCATTAAAATTAATTAATGCTAAGCAATGACATTAATAAAACTAAAATTAATGAAATAAAATAAATGGAATAATAAATAAAATGTTTTTAATGAAAGTGTAGCATACATACACAAAAGTACTCAATGCATTATCAGGAAGAAATTTTTCAATTACTCAGCAAGTTGATGTAAACACTATTTCCATATACATTCAGAGACCTTCTCCTAGTAATCACACATTCTTTTTCCCTCAAGTTAAGCATTATAGTAAATCATAATCCATATATCAATATTACCTTTTCCTACTATGTAAATGGAATTATACAGCAGGATTGGCTACATAACTTGAGAGATCCACTGAAGGATGGAAAGACTGGTGCACTTTTCAAAACTCATAAGAATTTCAAGATGGTCAAAGTAAAACATTAAACCTAGTGTGAACCCTGTGCAACTGCACATGTCGTACACTCATCGAGCTGACTCTGAATACATATTGTATTCCAACATTCGGAGCATTTCCTTGCTTTCTTTGCATTTGCAAATTTATCATTCTTATGCAATATCCTATATTCTGTGTCTTCACTGGCATTATAGCACAATTTGCCATCACATGAAAACACATTTTTTCTTCTCTTTGTGGAAATGTGTGCTGTTGTCAACAGGACTGATTACAATGCATGCTGATATTAAATATTGCTATATTAATTACATAAGTAATGCATTTGACAGAGGTGGCTCTAATGCCATTGTTAATATTTTAATATCAAACATTCTTTGAGTAATTAAAATATGATTCTAAAATATTTTACATACCCAATCACCCATGCACTATTAATAACAATATTATTTATTCCTCTCCAATATTTATATTTTCTACTTCATATTTTATTTTTATCAAAATCACATTCCTAGAGTAAACCCTGACTAACCCTCACATGTGATCCTTTTTGTAATATTAGTTAAAATGCTGCTTAAAATGACTGAATCTTTGTTCATCGATAAAACTGATGAATAAATTACCTTTCTTGTAGCTTTCTTGCTAGTTTTTATATAAATGTTATATGAATTCATAAAGAAAAATGAGTAATGCCCTTAAAGTAAATCATGTTTTAATGTTTGTATTTTATTTTGTTAAAATTATTAAGTTGTCTGGGTCTAGATTTTTTTTTTAAATATTTTTATATTAATTCGAAGTCTTTACTGGACATTGAATTGTTTGACTTTCTAACTTGTTTAGTTATGGCAGGATGTTTCTCTAAAAGTCTGGCATTTATATTTTAAATTTTGCTTTTCTCTTTCTTTTCCTTTTCCTTCTTTCTTTTCTTTTCCCTCCCACCCTTCTCTTTTCCTGCTTTCTTACCACCCTGGCTTCTTGCCTCACTTTCTTTGCCTAACATTTTTGCCAGAGGTTTATTATTTTTATTGACTATTTCAAAAAACTATTATTCTATTTTGTTGAGCCATTCCAAAGTTTTTATTAAGTTTGACTAGCTGATGATTTCACACTTACTATTCACTTCTTTTAACTTTATAAGATTATTTCTACTTTCCCATATGTTTTTAGATACAGGAAAAGATCAGTAAATTTCATGTATTTTTAATATATGCATTTAAAATACTGTTCTACTTAGAGCAAAGTTTTATTATCATTTATAATAATTTAGTTAGAAATATTTCCAATTTCTAGTATTTTTCTTTGATCTATGTATCATTTAGAATTTTGATCAAAGAACATATTCTAAATGTTCTTGAAGTTTTAGAGAATTTATAACTCAATAAAAGGTTAACTTTGGTAACTAATTTCTGCACGTTTTCAGCAAAATGTGAATTCCAGTGTTGGTTGAAATTCTGCTTTTTGTCTATTAAGTCAGGTTTTCTAATTCTAGTCTTCCTATTTTCTATTCTCATAGCTTTTTATGCTTTTTTCATTCTATAAACTTTGAAGAACGTTATATTGGGAAGTTTTGGTTCCAGTGGAATAGCTTGTATTATCTTCTAAAAGTAATATGCAACTATTAATTTTAGGTTAAACATATGTCTAAAAGAATAATGTAAAAAAAAAAATTGTACCAGTTCTAAGATAAGGGAGAAACTAGGCTGGGAAGGGGGAGATTTTCAACGTTTGAAAAATGGAAATTCACTGTACTCAATCTCATTTCAGTGTTTATTGTACAGAGCAGCTAGATATATAGAAGAAAGATTAACTTATTGGTTTGCTCTATTATAAAAAGTAGATACCTCTGCTATAAGAAAGAAAATCCTGGAATGACAGGAGTCACAGAAGATTGTGCCTGATACAACTTGACTGCCTGAACTGTGATTGTTTTAGGAGACTCTCAGGAAAGCTACATAAAGCAGGGGGAGAAGCTTTCAGAAAGGAGCAAATATTTCTGTGAACTCTTAAGGTAGTGGAAAAATAAGTTTGGAGTTTGAGTCTCACCAAGTTAGAGAAACAAGGTACACACTTTGAGTTTTCATTTAAAATTCCCAAAGACTCACATTTAGAAGACTGTCCCAGAATTCAGGCACTCATCAAGGACTAAGCACAAAATTGAAACAGAATTATCTGAATAAACTTTCACACAAAAAAGATCAGTTCATAACTGTTTTCTAGAACAAAAGGAAATACTTTTAAAAGACAGATGACAAAATCCAGTCTTTATAATTTGTATAGACAAAAAGGAGTAAAATTAAATCAAAGTTTTTAAACACATGAAGACAAAGGAAAACGAGAACTGCTGCTCAAGATCAAAGGCATTAATAGAAAACAAGTCCACAGGTTACTCTAATACAAAAGGACCAGAACATTGTATTATTTTCAACATCAATGACATAAGCAAAACTCTAGTCTTATTTTTACTTACTTTGTTAATAAATGTGGAATCTTATCCTTGATAGAATAATTATAAAAATAATCCTGATGGGAGTCTAGAAAAACATATTACAATGATTGAAAGAAAACAATTAAAAAGCTATAATAGGTGGGAGAAGACAAATGGTCAGAGAAATTACATATAAATTAATAGAAATTATCCAACTGAATATCAGAGACATTTTTAATTGAGTAGAACTGCAGTTCTGCTTCGACATATGAGAAAATATCAAGTGATTCTGCATTCAAGTAACAGCTCAAGAAGTTATTCTTTGTAAAATGGTTGATGATTTTTACCACAACTTTCACTACTTTACTACAATTTTTACTACTGCTGCTTTAAAATTTTCTTAAAAAATAATCTAGTCTAGTCTTCATTTCTTATTCAAAAAAAATAAAACAAAGCAAAATAGGTAAAATAAGACCCCAAACTATCATTTGGTGTGTTGACTCACTGGACTTACTGAAGAATGAGAGGCAGTCATATAGGACTCCTCTTTCCGGACAGCTAACAAAGCACAAAACTGAGCTGCATCAAAAATGGAAATGCCATCCTTTGAGAACAGTATTTCTTTATGCATTGTGACAACACATCTGTTGTTAACATATAAGTTTTAAAGTGAGTGAAAGACATAGTTGCAGCCTCCTTCAGAAAGAAATGCAATGCTCTGGCTTTGTTCTTGTCTGTCATCCTTTGAATTATTAATAAAGTTGATGAGAGTAAGATTCATGATTTATGGGAATCTGCTTTGAGAGTTCACACAGTTACTTACCTGGAACGTGACTGATCAAGAAAGTCCACTGTGGCTCACAAGATGATTAGCATCTGTCAGGATAAGAAAAAAGAAGAGAATTGGAGATGAAAGAAGTCAAAGATAAATTCTACAGTGTCTAAATGGTTTGGGTGAGGATATCAGACACATAATATACAGTACTTCATGCAGCGTGAGCTTTAAGAGTATATTTTTCAAGCTAATATCAAATATATTTTAGCTGTTTCAATGTACGTTCTTAAGGTTTCTTAGTACTAGCTGAATTATCTTGTTGAGAGTATGCATATACTTTAGCCATCAAAATTATCAAGGTAAATAATTTCTATTCATAACAATGCATAAAATTTACAATATTTCTTCCAAGGATATCAAAGTAGTTTCTGAACATGATGTTCATAGCATTCTAGAGGGGCAAACATACTTAGGTTGATACCTGTCAGAATTAGAATTAGAATTCAAAGGTATGCACAGCAGTTCTATAAAAGGAAAGCAACCCAAAGGAATATAATAGTTACATATGGGAGGAAATTCATTGCATACTAACTCGTTGCTTTTTTTATTATTTGGATCTTCACAATCAGTTGCCAGGTAACTGGACATTTTAATATATTTAAATTGCACCTATGATTATTGTTTTTAAAAGTCAATGATTATACTGATGACAACTCTACTAGACAATTGTCACCCAAGCTGCAGTGATAGATAGGTCCTTAGTATAGCTCTAAAGTAATATTTTTTTTTGGAATTTACAAATGACCATTTTTATTCTCTCCAGTCATATAATTTTATAGGTAAAATGGAAAACTGGGAAAAGCAAGTGGGAGCAGAAAATCTGATGTGTACACTGGAGAGTTGTTAGACGTTTTTTTGTTTGTTTTCCACTCGTTTTCAACTACACAGCTTACATTTCCCATCGTATAAGCTAACATGGAGATTAAAAGACCTAATAACCACAGTGAGCAGATACTTTAGCATCTAAAACATAGTTTTTAAAGTAGAAATAGATATTATTAGTCTCACTATAACACAACAAAAACCCAAGCGTATTTCAGGCAAATTGAGACATCTAATTATCCTATTCTAATATCAATACTATAACTACTGTAGCTTTTTTTCAAAAAGAAGCACCCCAATAAGTCCCACTCAAACTCTATCACCATAATTTTTTTAATATTTTAAACACTCAAGTCTTCATTAAATTCATTTTGAGTTTTTACACTTAGGTCACATTTGCAAGTATTTACATATACATATATATATACACACACATATATACACACACACATATCTATACATGTATTCCTCTGAGTCAATTAGACATGATATCTCATAACATTGCCAATTAATACATTTTAAGTTTTAAGTAGTTTACTTTCAAGTACTTTAGTTATATTAATTAATCTTTTCAGCAATTCAATGTTTCAGGTTAATTAGTAAGTCATTTTTCAGATGAGAACACTGAGGTATTGAGGGATTAAGGTACTGCTGAACCAATTTAGAATTTGAACTAGGCTTTCTATTTGCTGAAAGGTCTTAGCTCTTCATTATCAGTACAATTCTCTCTCTCCATCAATCCATCACCTATCCATCACCTATCCATCATCCATCCATCCATCTGTCCATCCATCCATCCATCCATCCATAATACAGGAAAAGCTCTGATATTTCAATCTTTCTGAAAGTCATTTTTAATTTTGTTTTCAAAAATTATAGACCATGATACAAGTATTCGATGCATGACCTACAGTACGTATATTGTATTTGATTAGAGTCAACAGTTACATAACCTTTTCAATATGCTGAAAGGCAATTTCAGTTAAATATTAAAATATGTCTTCTAGAATCTGACTTCTTGCTTTCATTCTTTCTTCTGTGGCTCACTGAATTCATACATTTGAAAAAAGAGATCATTTAACAGTTTTACATATTGGTTTGCTTTTTCTATAAAATGGGATGTGAATACTTACTGTAATTATCATTGTGTTGTCATGTGTATTATTTAGTAAAGCACTTAGAATTGTGACTCACAGGCAAAATAATCCCAATTTTTTACTATGAGTTATAGAGAATATTTTTGAAATTCAATTTAATGTGATTTTAAAAATATGTAAGTGGTGGTTATTAGATGTTATGCTAGGCCCAGTGTAGACCAAGATCCTAACTGCAAAATGTTCTAAGAATGATGCAAGTTCTCGTTGTCACTCAGAATGAAATTGAACTGAGATTCTTAGTAACTAATTAAAAAGAAGTTCACTGCCCAGAATTTGCTGAGGTATTTTTTGTGGTATTTATTGTGGTCAGAGTATGCAGAGTACTGGCGGTTGGAAGAAAAAGAATACATGCTTCCATCTATATTTTTTAAAGTATCACACAATTAACAAATACTTTAAGTGACAAAAATAATGATATATTTTCTAAGTTTGTTCTTTCTTTCTAATCTTTCAATGAATTTCTCTTTCCTTTCCTCATTGCCAATTCGTTTCACTCACTGCTGAGCTGAATCTCTGGCACGTGGAGGGAGGGGAAATTAAATGAAAATCAAAGAGACCTTGAAGACTATATTTATATAATAAAACTACCATAATACTCTCTGCATTGTTCATTTTCTTAAATTCAACACGCTGTACTATTTTCCATTCTATTGCCTCCTGATTTTCCAAACTCAGAAACTTCCCCATTTGCCTTATTAAAAACTCATCTCCAAAGAGTAAAGATTGGGAAAGGGGACAGGCTTCTACACCAACTGATCCTAGACCTTTTTTATTTGCATCTACATGATACGATGCACTGTGAAAGGACACAGAATTGATTTGGGATTTAATTGAATATATCTGAATTACTAAGAATTGTCCATTTTGTTTGTATATAGTCTACATTTAAATGAACCCATCCAGTCATTTTCTTTTTCTTTCAGACTTTTTTTGATTAACATAACTACCTCAAGTGACAAAATGAGTGAACAAACAAAGCTCTAAAGACTGATCAAAACCATGATTGGAAGGCAGCAGGAGTGGGGTGAGGGGAGGCAAAGGGAGAGAACTGGGGGTTGAAATAAGAATGGTGCACTGGCTATCAGGAAAATTCAAATTAAAACAACAATGAGATATCACCTTATACCTGAAAGACTGGCTGTTATCCAAAAGTCTGGAAACAATGAATGCTAGTGAGGATGTGAAGAAAAGGAAACACTTTTGCATTGCTGGTGGAAGTGCAAATTGGTACCACCCCTATGGAGAACAGTTGAAGATTCCTTAAAAAACTGAAGATAGAAATCCTGTATGATCCCATCATTCCACTTCTGGGCATCTACCTGAAAGATATAAAAGCACCCATTGCAGAGATGTATGTATCTCCATGCTTATTGCAGCCCTATTCACAATAACTAAGCACTGGAAGTTACCTAAGTGCTCAACATCAGAAGCATGAATAAAGAAGATGTGGTGCATATACACAATGGAACACTACACAGCCTTTAGAAGAGATGAGACCCTGTCATATGAATCAACATGGATGGAACGAGAGGGGACGATGTTAAGTGAAACAAGTCAAAAGAAGACAGACAGATACCAGATGACCTCACTCACAGGTGGAATGTGAAGTGACAAAACAAAGAAACAAATGAAATATAACCAACACTAAAACATCTGCAACAGAACCGAGGTTACCAACAGGGAATGGGACGGGTGGGGGCAAATGGTGGTGGAGCCCACTGGGCAATGTGGAAGAACACTTGGTGATGTGGTAGAGGCCATGTGTGTTGAAACATAACTAAGAAATGCGGAACCTATACATAGAAAATTATTTTAATGTGTTGAATAATTACTGCAATAAAAATAAATTAAAACAATGAAATCCATCTCATAAAGAAAAAAAATAAGAGTGGTAACTGGCACTGGAATGCTGGTGGTGGTGGGTGCAGTGTAATACACACATTGAGAGGTAAATCTTTTTTCCTGAAAAACATAGTACTGTTTAAAGAAAAACAGAATTGTCAAAAAAGACCTAGATACTACAGAAAAATCTCCAAATAATGATTTGTTCAACTTTACTGGAAAATGTATGAAATAGTACACGCACAAAATCATAATATTAGGATAAAATTATGACATCCATGCTGGAAAAAAGTGTTTGGCATTTACTTGGTTAACAGACAATGGCAAAAAAAAAAAAAAAAATACAAAAGGAGAGACAGAAGGCAGACTGGCTTTAAGGAGGTTGCAGGCTATTGAATCAGACTGACCTTAATAAGAGGCTCATGGAGCAGTTCACCTACTGGTAATGAAAATGAAATCTGTTCTTAGCAAGGTAGGCAGCTGTCACCTCACTCTGAGCTTTAACAAGTCTGCTGATATACATGTGACCCACACTATGAAGAGGAGAGTCTAACTTCACTGAGACAGACCATCTAGAAAATTGCTTCAAGAGACAGCAGTCAAGCAGCCAACACATTCACTATTTAAAAGGGATTCAGATCACACCCAGTGAAGCAGTGAACATGTAGAACTGCTGCTCCCTCATCACCTTTCAAATTATCGATGAGTGCTTCCACTTACGACGAGACTTTCAGCTGGTCTTCATCCCTGAACTAAATCAAAAGGGTGATGTATGAATTACTTTTAAAAGAAGAAAACAATGAAAAGGTAGAAGAAACTACTTCATATGAAGTCAGTCTGCAGGATTACCTTTTTGTATCTCTAGAAACAGCTATGAAAGTACTATAGAATGAACATGAGCTTATTCTGACCCCAGTATAAAAGAACTCCTTTGACTTCTTTTCCAGTAGGAAGTACCTTTTATTCCAAGGGAAGTTTGTGTAGACCAGATGCTCCTTTTCAAATTCTTACTATTACTGTCACATTAGTAATCACAAAAACTCCTTCTGTTGAAGTAATCTAAAAGTAATTTTAAACAAAATGCCATAATGGGTTTGATGCAAAGAAAATTAAAATACACACAGAGAGCCTATGTCTAAAGTTTTCTTCGCTTCAGCTGTGAAATCAGCTGAGAAACACAGCTCAGATTCCTTGGCCCTAAAGTAGACTGCCCCAGACTTAAGTCTCAGAAACTAACAACAAAAAATGAGTTTTATAAAAATATCTGTCTTTAAATGTTGAAGAAATTCAAATCTGAAAAGATGCATTTTCCCCCTCCATCTACTGGAAAAAATAATTTCATTTCTAAATTGGGAAAAGAATAAAGGTAAATCACAATTTAAAAATTACATATTATGTGTGTGTATATATATATATATATATATATATATTAGTTTCTATCTATCTATACCTGTAATATATTGCTATGGATTAAAATATGCCCTCCTCCCAAATTCATTTGTTGAAGCCCTAACTCCCAATATGATGATATTTTACAGATGGGGCCTTTCGGAGATAATTTTAATTGAAGTCATGAGGTGTGGGGCCCTCATAATGACACTATTGCTCTTTGAAAAACCAGAACACACTCTCTCTTCCTCCACCCCACCGCCCCAAGTGAAGACACAGAGAGTACACAGTCATCAGGCAGCTAGGAAATGAACTCTCACCAGAATCCCACCTTACTTACAGCCTAACTTTGACCTTCTCAGACTTCATAACTATGAGAAATACATTTCTTTGTTTAACATATCAAGTCTATGACATTTTTATGGCTGCCTCCTTAGAACAATGCACACATACATGTGCACATATATGCATAAATGTTCCCTTTTGCCCTTCAAGGGCTGAATGTTTGTATTCCCTCAGAATTTGCATGTTGAAACGTAGGCCCCAATGTGATGATAAGTGGAGGTGGGGGAGCTTTGGGGAGTGATTATGTCCTGAAGGTAAAATCCTCATATAATGATTAGCACCCTTGCTAGGTCCACAGAGGTCTACAGAGTCCCTTTCCCCTTTACACATGTGAAGACACAGCAAAGTGATACCATATATGAGGCAGGGAGCATGTCCTCCCCAGACACTGAAGCCACCTATGCCTTGATCTTGAACTTTCCAATCTCCAAAAGGGTTTAAAAAGAAAAAAAAAAGAACGTTTTGCAATTTATAAGCCACCTAGTTTATAACATTTTGTTATAGCAGCATGAAAAAACTAAGACACCTTCCTATTATTTTCAAAATAGCACCCTGCAATTTGAGACACTGAGAACCACTGTAAAAAGGAAGCGCGTTTCCAGGTTAAGTAGAGCTATAATGCAGAACACAAAGAAGGCTAATATGACAGTTAACAACCAGAGCTCTACAAAAGCATCATATTTTATTCAGTGATAGTTAGGCGCAAAATCTTTGTACAGAGCTTCTAAAACTCCATAATGCCATGCTTTTAGTTATCTTCTTGGCAAAGGCAAATTGACACAACCCTACAACTGATCTCTGTACACTTATGTGGCATAAATGTAATGTACTGAATGGTGAAGTCTAAGTATAGAATATAATATCACAAAATGTGATTTTGGAGAATTCTTACTAATGCTCAAAACTGAAAGTATGCATTTATCATTGGAAAATAGTGTTTCCAGGTGCCTCCCTCACCTCTGCCTCCCCACACCACCATCCAAGTGGAGAGGCAGTTAGATCTCCACCTCCAAAAGAGTGCAGGCCACATATATCCCAAGAACCCAAGTTCGTGGCCGGGGCCCAGGGAAACAACCAAGATGAACGACTAAATGAAAATAAATAAAATGCTTCTTCCTGCCTGACTGCCTACTCACCTTCATTCCTGACTGCACCTTTCTTTTAAAAAAATAAAATAATGCTTCCAAAGTAGCTAGACTCAGACAAGAGAACCACTTAGAAATGGTTAGAAAATCCACTTCTGGATTTTTGAAAACTTATCTCTGTAACATACATAACTGTGGGTGACTGTGGGAAAAAAATCTGATTTACATAAATATATATAAGACAATTACATATTTATATGACTAAATACATTTTAATCTGTAATTAAAGGCGATTTTAAATCAGAACATATTTTTCTCGGAGACTTTATTTTACTTCTATATTTACTAGGCTAAAGAAAAATATATACAGTAAAATGTAAAGTTGAAATGTGGATTTTAACATTTTATATAACAATGCTTAGTGACAGTTATTAGAAATAAGTACCCTGGTTTTCACAATATTAACAGACAATTTTCCCTGTGACACAGATTTTACCTTCTATCCTATAACTGTCACCATTCCAAATTCTCATTTAACAATTGCATTTTAAAAATCAGTGTTCTATCTTTAAAATTTATATTTATCAAATTTATTAATGTTTGAAATATTTATATAAATTTCCAAGTTGAATGAATCCAAAAAATGCAAAGCAAGGGAATATATATAAAACATGTTCCTTGTCAATACCAATCCCTTTAGACTGAAAACTAATCCTAAAAAAGAAGACTAAAAATCAAAAAGTCAATTTATTAATAAAGTCTATTTTCCAAAAAAATCAGAATTATGCTTTACTCTATTTGTTGGAGGCAGATGACTGATGTAATAAACTGTCAATAATTTTAAACTTTGTTCAAAATTCAATTAAAGTTTTGTGTACAGATTATACATAATATAATCATATGTACTTTCCTTTTTTTATTAAACTGACTAACTCCAGGATGGGAATTAATACCAAAAAAAAAAAAAAATTGGAGAATAGAGTTAAGAGGCTGTTATAGCAAACTAGGTAAGAAATGTAAGGAACAAGATCCTAGCAGTGACAACTGGAAGGAACCAACTGACTTGGAAGCTAGTTAAAAACTAGAAACAGGAGCACGTTTGAAGGCGGTAAGAGAGGAAGAGAGGAAGGAAGAGAGGGGAGATGAGAGAGGGAGGGAGGAATTGAGGAAGGAAGGCTGGAACAGTGGAAGAAAGGAAGGAAGGGAAGGAGGGAAGAAAATGAGGGAAGGAGGAAAAACATCTCATTCCTGGATATCTGTAAGTAGTCCTCTATGAGAGTGACTGGTTATTTACTTGAAGAGAAGCATCAGGAATAACTGGGCTTCTGACTTGAGGAAGGAAGCACATAATGGTCAAGATGGATTATGAACCAGCTGGCCTCAGTGTGAGTCAAGGTCTCATGACTTATCAGATTTATGACTTTGATCAAGTATCAGATGAATTCTTTCACCTGGAAAATGGGAATAATACTAACTCAAAAATAAACAGAAAAGATTCAGGATGTCATGTGTTCCTAGAACTTAACCTAGTGCTTGGCAGACACATGCTCAACAGATGTTCGTTGTTATGCTAATACCATTCACTGTGCTAAGAAGAGCGAATTGGAAGAGAAGATGTGTATGAACTTGTTACGTGTGTTCTGGGGCTGTGTCTGGGATTACCAGTGGATACGTGCTACTTCTGTATCCCTGAAGTGGAATCTTCACTGGGATTTGAAGGAGGAAGAGAGGAGTGCTACTTAGAGAAGGCTCATTTCTACCCTTTACTAATGTGAAAGGGAAGTGGGGAAAGAGGAGAGCTCGAATCAGAACACCAGGACAGACATATGTATGTAATGGGACGAAGACAGCAGTCATGTGAGTAGAAAACAAACCAGAACCTGTACCAGAGGATGAAAACCCTCTGGAATGTGATGGAAATCAATGTAAAAATGCTACAAAAAGTCAGAATGATTGAGAACTAGCAATAAACTAATTTGAAAATGACAGAAAAAAGTGTTTTTAAGAACAGTTTCCACTGGGTGGGGGTGAGGGAAAGAAGGCAGACAAACAGGGGCTTAGACATATATTGACAATGAAGAAGCTGAACTCAGCCTAGGCAACCACTTTTTTTCAGCAGTTCATCTAGCACCAAGAGCAGGATGGTGGGGAAGAAAAGATTTTTTTCTATATTTAGCACTTTTAAAATGTAGGAAGTTCATATACCTTTAAACATTGGATGATAGGTAGCTTGCAAACAGGTAAAAGTTGAACACACAGAAACAAAAGAAGGAAGGAAGATGAGAAATGGTTGAGGGTGAAAGTGTCTGCACAAAAGCATACACGTAAATAAAGACCAAGCTGAGGCAGAAAGGAAATTCCATGTCCATTGTGACTGGAGAGAAGGAAGGAAAGCATCGCTGTGAAATTGAATGAGTCCAAATCTGGCATATTCTAGTCTACCTCACGAGGATGAGGGGGGAATGTGACAATTCAAATGAGGTCTAAGAGATGACAATGAAGACTTAAGGTTTAAATATGGAGGAGACATGATGTGTGTCAAGGAAAATAATCACTTGTTTCAGCAACGGAGTTTTTACTGGCGCTTGCCCATGTTACTTATAAATGATCTAAAACACGTGGTCATAAATGAATCATCTTCTAAACAAACCAGTGATAATGACTGTCATTTGGATGAGCAAGATCACTGGGCTCTCTGAGCAAGTATAACACTGGACTGGTAGTGGCGAACCTAATGCGTTACAGACAGATGTTGATTTATAATGATGCATGTCTTGAAGCAGATAATGTTATGATGCAATGCTCCCTCAATACAATGAAAAGATTTTTTAAATGAAATAACTCTATATGATGATCTTCTCATAAAAATGTTAAAGTATTAAAACAAAAAACCCAACAACTATCGAGCGCCTCCCTCCACGGGCATACCAACACACCAGGGCTTATCGATCGGCTGCTGTCTGGGATAAATGGCAGGGATTTTGACACTGCATGTGTCTTTTTGCCCCACTAGCGGGCTATCTCTGTGCACTGATCAAAGTTAGAGAGAAATCCTCAAAGACTCTGTACTTCAGTCCAATAAGTCGGCTAAATATTCTCAGTTTTTGGAACCAAGCTTCAGCCTAGGTGACAATTCACCTTCTTGTCTGACTCATTTTTTATCCCAGAGGTTTTCTGTCAAAATCAATCTATTTTACTGGTCACCTGGTCACCAACTTCAATCTATTCTATGTAATAAATAACTCTTGGAATGGAGTGGTAGATTTCATGTTAACATAAGATTTTTCACTGCTGACAGGAAACCAGTGTTAAAGATTTTCAATATGTCATCTTCCTTATAATATAGCTAATAAAACAGTGCTTGACCTAATATATTTAATCATAGTTTAGAGGCTGACAGCTTTTGGTATCAAATTTAGATTCTTGTTTCTCAGGGAAACTCTCTCAATATTTCATAGTATTAGCTTTCTATTTTTTTTTTTTTTTTGAAAAAAAGTAAGGAAACTTTAGATTTGGACCAACTATCATTTCACACCTTTTATTTTAAATTTATATACTTCCATGAATATATCATAATATATGTAAAACAACAAATTTCATTTGCTGGTATTTATTAAATGTCAATGTATTTTTTCTTATTTTCTTCCTTTTGTAACTCTTACATGTCATCTTATTTTACTTTGATTTTGGCAATGTGGTACGGAAAGTGGGAGAAAAATAACATTTAAATATAATCAATCTACTACAAAAAACAACTTTCAGAACACGTGAATTTTAAAGAATGCTAGAAGACATGCTTTTGATAATAGTGTACAATGTCAAAAAGGAGACTATTAAATAACTGTATTAGTAAATGTGTATTTTAGAGGATTTGAGAATCTAATAGGAGTTTGGAGCTATTAATCATATTCAAGGTAGAAGATATTAGAAGCAGAGAGAAACAGTGAAGATTTAGAGCAACTAGGATTTTGAGAAAGAGAGAAAAGATTTGACTAATTATCAAATAATCAAGGAATACACTGGACTACAGATAAAGCAGGCAAGCTGGTTTATGAGGTCAGTATGATGTATTTTCCTTAACAGAATTCTCCTATGTTTAAATATGACTCACTTATTTCCAAAAGACAAGGGGGCATTCTTTATGTTATGCAAGATAGAATGAAATTTACTTGCACAGGTTCCTAATTCAGAGGTTCCGCATCCAGAATACAGGCAAACCGAGTTCAAAGATCAGTAGACTGATGAGGGCATGCGCAGATGAAGGTAAGCGGCATAGATATTGGAGAATAAATCAAAGAAAAATAAATCAAAGATTTGATCGGAGTGCTTTCTTTCAGCATAAAGTCAAAGAACATCATTAAATGAGTCTGTAGATGATGGCATAAGATTGAAATGTTTCTACTGGAAATGCAGAGATGCTGAGTTATTTAGAGGAAGGAAAACAAGGGATGTGAAAAAAGACATTAACATTTCGCATTTCACAGCCTCCTCCTGTTCAGCTCTCACCTATTTCCACAAAGACTTTGATCCTTGAATAGGAAGTATGTCTTGAATTGCTTTGTTTTATTTTAGTCTCTCTTCATATCTAATGTCAAACCGACTCTCTTGGTATGTTTTAAAAGTTTTACTTCAAAAGCACTCCTTGTACAATTAACAAATGGTATATAAGTCGTTCCTGATGAATAATTGGTTTGGTGATAAAAATCATTTTAACTTTCTATGGATTCAAACTTCTACAAAGACTTGCTTATAGCAAAATAAGACATAAAGAAAAAGAAGTACAGGGTGGTTTTGATAGTATATAGAGTATAAACAAAGAAAACAAACTGACAAAACACAACAGAATTTACAGGAAAAAACTGATGGTGATCACCAGAGGGGTGGGGTGGAGGGAGAACACGGAAATGAAGGCGTTAGTGTGGGGGGTCATAGACACCAGAACTCTGTACAGGTGAGGTGTGAGATGCACACAGATTAAGGTGTAATTCTATATGCTGAAAATCGTAATGTAATGTAAAATGAATTTTAGAAAAAGTTTTATGACCTTTTTTCTTATAAAAGCTGTACCATAGAAATCTGATTTAAAGAATTAATTAAAATAGGAGGCTTTGTTTTTATTTTTTTCATTTCTGGTATCATTTGTATTATATATATTTTGAAAAAGGTTTCTATCATGGTGGAATTTATACTGAATAAATATCACTCCATTTCCTAGATGAGCAACGTTAGGCACTTGAGGGGATGATGCTATGGTGAAACAGCAATCCATGTTAAGGAAGAAGACATAGCTATGGCTGAAGATATGGCTATGGCTTCATAAATGTATAAACGACTACCTCATATACAATCATAAGCCAAATACTAATTTTCCTTCATCTTCATTCTAGTCTTTCCAATAATTAACTCAGTCTCTAAACTTTTAAATGATGCCACGTGTAACCTAAGTTACAAAATTATCAAATTCTACATTGTGAACCAGGAATACTTATACTTTTCCTAAAGACAATAGAGATCAGAGAAAGAGATGTCTCTTCCTACTGGGAGGAAATATATTCCCATTGTCTATGGCCATACTGAATATTAGAATCAAATTTTTGTCGGTATCATGAAAAACCAACAGGTAAATGCTATTCTAAATCTCTATCAATTTATGAATTTGCATTGAAATCTTGAATTTAAATTATATGAATGCATGTATTTTAATTAATACCAGCTTAATTGGTTCATAAATCTTGTGAAAGAATTGTTGCTTTTGTTTCTCTAAACACAGTTTTATTTCTCAGAGGTATAAATACAAGGGAAAAATGACTCTTTAATGCTGTCCTGATCATCCATGTTAACCAAGAGTAAGAATATGTGCATTTAATTAACTTAAAAATAATTACTGTGTCCTTCAATATGTTTACATCATTTGGGGTACTGGAAAAACAGTAACAAAATACTTTTTTAATGAATAGTTTAAATATTGTGAGACACAATAGAAGTATTTTTATTTACTATGAAGAAGGTATTTAATGAGCAAAAGCTATATGGAAATGCATATATACATATACATATATAGGTCCATATTGAATCTGCGAAAATGTGTAAACACTATTATTGCTATAATTATTATTATTATTATTATTATATTCCCTGGGGTTACACTAGTATATAAGACAAATAAATTCACATTCTCAAAATGCTTACTTAAACAGATAATAGTAGATGATCGATAGTTGATAGATGGATGAACAGATGGATGAATACATGGATAGATGGATGGACAGATGAATAGATAGATAAGTACATAACAAACAGGCAGTACAAACTGGGGTGAAGCAATTTAACCATGATTAATATAAATTATTTAAAGTGACTTAATTCCTTGGTGAGTATCTGACTCTTACTAAATGAATATTGAGAAAATTGTAGTCAAGAACAAACAAGTCATTAGAAATCAAAGGTAATCATATTCTAGCAATAAGAAATTACAGATGTGAGAACAATGAGTTGAGAATGAACAGGGAGCCTGAAGAAATTCAAGAAAAGTATCTCTACAGCCTAGTGTCTGGAGGCAGAATTAAAGGAAAGGAAGTCAGTCAGATACGCCAAAAATGACTAGAGTTAGTCACAGTAATAGTTTAGTTTAAATTTGAATGAGCTAAAAACAATAAACAATTTTAAGAAGAAAAAGTGTCATGACCAGTATTATGTCTTTACATCAACTTTTACTAACTGCAAATAGATAAGGTAGAGGAAAATCATTAATGTACATTTGTAGTAGGATCTAGTAGAGACATCAACCAGGGTGACTGCTAAAGAGACAGAGAAAAGCAGGCTGATTCCATGTATTCTTGAAAGTTAAGTAGCAGTGTTTCCAGAAAGACTGAATATTGGATAATAATACAAATTTAATCAGAGATAAATCACATTTTATGTATTTATTTTCATGATTTTCTATTTACATTAATGGAAGATTTTCGGGATACAGAATTTATACCTCTGTGCATTTCACTCAATACCTACCATCACAGTTCTAGTGCCACTAAATAAGCTCCTTCCTGCCCATGTTATCTTCCCTCTCCAACCCCTCTGGTAGCCACAATCTTGCATTCTATTATTTCTTTATCTGTGTTCATTTGTTTTGTTTCTTTACATTCCACATATAATTGAAAATATCCTGTACTTCTCTTTTTCTTTCTGGCTTATCTCACCTCACTTCCAGTTCCATCAAGGCTACTGTGAAAAGCACAAGTTCATCATTTTTGATAGTTGCATAGGATTTATTGGAACACACACACACACACACACACACACACACACATACACACACACACAACACCATAGCATTTTTATCTAGTCATATTAATAGGCATTTAGGTTTTTCTCATGTCTTGATTATTTTGAATTGTTCTGGTATGAACACATGGGTGCAGATTTTTTTTTCTGATTAGTGTTTTGTATTCTTTGAGTATATGCATAGAAATGGAATTACTGGATCAAACTGTAGTACCATTTTATTTTTTTGAGGAATCTCCATAATATTTTCCAGAGAAGTTGAATTAATTTATATTCCCACCAACTGTTTAGAAGATTCCTTTTTCTTCACATCCTTTCCAACCCTTGTGTTTCTAGTCTAGTTTCTAGTTGATATAGGTCATTCACATTGGTGTGAGGTAACATCTCATTGTAGGTTTTATTTACATTTCTCTGATGATGAGTGATGCACAGCATTTGTTCATGTGTCTGTAATCCATCTTTGTGTCCTCTCTGGGAAGGTATCTATTCAGCTCTTTTGCCTATTTTTTGAGCATGTAGTTTGCTTGTTTGTTGAGGTATATGATCTCTTTATATATTTTGGAGATTAACCCCTTGTCTGATGTATGTTGTACAAATATATTCGATTCTGTGGGTTGTCTTTTGCTTTAGTGGTGGTTTCTTTTACTGTACAGAAACTTTTTAGTTTGCTGGAGTTCAGTTGTTTAGTTTTACTTTAGATTCCTTTGCATTTCCCAAAAAAAGTCTCTGATGTTGATGTCACAGAGAACTTTTCCTACATTTTTTGTCTTATGTATTTCTTTTGGTTTCAGTTCTTAAGTCCAGGGCTTTGATTCATTTTTGAGTGAACTGTAGGTAGCTACCTAATTTTTCCAGCACAATAAGTTGAATAGGCTTTCTTTTGCCCACTGAATGTTCTTGACTCCTTTGTCATAGATGGGTGCTGTGCATGTATGGGTGGTGTTATTTATGTGCTCTCAATTTAATTTCATGGGTCTGTGTTTCTGGTTTTGTTCCAGTACCATTTTATTTTGATGGCAATTGCTCTGTAGCATAGTTTAAAATCAGGACATGTGATTCCTCCCATTTTCTTCTTTTTTTCTAAGGATAGCTTTGGCTCTTTAGGAACACTTTTGTTTCCATACAACCTTTACTATTGCCTTGAAAAACATCCCTGGGATTTTGATAGCTGTTGTAGTAAATCAGTACATTGCTTTGGGTAAGATGACCATTTTAACTATGTTAATTTTTGCTATGCACAAGAACAGAATATTCTATCTCTTTGTGTTTTTTTTCTATTTCTTTTATCAATGTCATGTAATTTTCAAAATACAGGTCTTTCACCTCCTTTAAGCTAAACCCAGGTATTTTGTTCCATTTTGTTTTTTGTTTTTTTGTGCTATTGTGAATGGAATTTCTTTCTTGATTTCTCTATTTCCTTTAGTTCTTTGTTGGCATATAGAAATACTACTGACCTCTGTGTATTGATTTTATATCCTGCCACTTGGCTGTACTCATTTATTATTTTTAATAGTTTTTAGTGGAGTCTTTAAGTTTTTCTGGGTATAGCAGCAGGTCATATACAAATAATGATAGTTTTATTCTTTTTTCCAATTTGGATTCAGTTGATGTCTTTTTCTCACCTTATTGCTCTGGGCAAGAATTCCAGAACTATGATGTAGTACAATGCTGGTGAGAGTAGGCATCTTTGTATTGTTCCAGATCTTTGGGGAAAGCTCTCAGTTTTTCACCATTGACTATGATGTTCATTGCAGGTCTGTCAAATGTGACTTATATTATGTTGAGGTATATGCCTTATATTTCCATTTTAGTTTTTTTTTTTTTTTTTAACATGAATGGGTATTGAATCTTGTTAAATGATTTTTCCGAATCTAATGGTATTACCACATAGTTTCTGTTTATCCTTAGTTGATATGGTATATGAAATTAATTACATTATTTGATGTGTTGACTTATTCTTATATTCCTGGAATAAATTCAGTTGGTCACAGTTTATATTTTTTAATGTGCTTTTGAATTCAGGTTGCCAAGGGTTTGTTGAGAATTTTTGCATTTATTTTCATCTGTGATAATGACCTGTAATTTTCTTTTGTGGTCCTGTCCTTGTCTGATTCATTCAATCATGGTAATATTAGCCTCATAGAACATATTCAGAACTATTCCCTCTTTTTTCATTTTGTGGAAGACTTTAGGAAGCATGGGTATCAGATCTTCTTTGAATGTTTGGTTGAATTTTCTCATTAACATTACCATTCCTGGGCTTTTGGTTTATGGGAGATTTTTGCTTAACACTGTTTCAATTTCAACACTTGTGTTTAATCTGTTCAAGCGACTGCCATCTTCCTGGATCAGATTTTGGTGGTTGTAGGGTTCTAGAAATCTGTAAATTTCTTGAAGATTGGCCAATTCGTTGACACATAAGTGTACATAAGTGTTATATATCATAAGTGATATATAAATGCTCATATATGTCTCCTAAGATTCTTTGTATTTCTGTGATATCTGTTGTTATCTCACCTTTTTCATTTCTGATTACTAGCAATAGTTGGATTTTTTTTCTCTTGTTTATTTCATGAGTTTGGCTAAAGGTCTAGCAATTTTTTTAAAGAACCAGCTCTTAGTTTTGTGAATCTTTTGAAAGGTCCCTTTGTTTTCAATTTCATTCATTTTTACTTTAATTGTTGTTATTGCCTTCCTTTTACTAATTTTTACATTGATTATTCTTTCTCTAGTTCCTTCAAGTGCTTAGCTTGACATTTGAGATATCATTTGGTATTTTTCTATGTACTTAAAATGTTATAAAATTCCCTCTAGAACTGTTTTTTCTGGTCCCCACATTTTCTGGTAGCTCCTTTCTTCATTTTCATTTGTTTCAGGTATGTTTAATTTTGCCTTTAAATTCTTCATTGATTCAGGAGTTAATTAGAAACTTGCTGTTTAATATTCAAATCCCTGTGGTTCTTCTAGATTTAATTTCCTGGTTCATTATAGTTTCATATTCTGTGGTCAGAGAAGATGCTTTCTGTAATTTCAGTGTTGCTACATTTAGTGAAATCTGTTTGGTGCCCCAAGATATGATCTACCCTAAGAATGTACCATAAGCACTTGGGAAGAATGTAAAATCTTTTTTATTAAGGTAGAAAGCTATGAATATGTATGTCAGGTCCATGTGTTCTAGTTCCTCATTTAGGGCCTTCATTTCTTTATTGATTTTCTGTCTGTATGACCTATCTATTGATATGAGTGGGGTATTAAATTACCCTAGTAACATATTGCAGTTAATGTCTCCCTTTAGTTCTGTTAGTATATGTATTATAGAATTAGGTAGCCCAGCATTGGATGTGAATATGCTTTGACATTATTTCCTTCTGATGGGCTGACCCCTTGACCATGTGGTAGTGTCCATCTTTGCCTCACATTACCTTTTGCAGATGAAAATCTATCTTGTCAGATACTGAGTCTGCAGCTCTTGAGTCCCTTTCATTCCAATTTATATGATATTTTTCCCCATAATCCTTCTTTTTCAACCTATTTGTCTTTGGGTCAGATGTGCATTTGCTGTAGGTATATCAAGGTTTTGGTTGTTGCTCCATCCACACACTCCGTATCTTTGATTGGTGAGTTCAGTCCACTCATATTTAGGATGATTATTGATCTATAGAGCTTATTGCTATCATTTGAGGCTTGTTTTTGTTTTTAATGTTTTTGTTTTAATGTTTTGTTTTCCTTTTCCTTCATATGGTTTTTTATGTGATTCTATTTTTCTTCTTCCCAGTTTCTATCACTTCAGGATTGGATTTTATGGTAACCATGTGATCTGTCTCTAGCTTTACCACTCTACAAAGGTCTTTTCTTAGCTGATACCATACCGTACTTACATGCCCATACAGATTCCATGCTTTTCTTTCCCCTTTTAGTGTTTGTTTTATCCTATTGGTCTTCTCTTTGTTTCTGATTCAATTTTAGTGTTTACTACCATTCTCGGGGTTTAATAGTTCTTGGTTTTCATTTTCCCTATTGCAAAATTCCTTTCAACATTTCTTAAGAGTCATATTTGGTGACAGAAAAATCCATAAATATTTTTTATCATGGAAGAGATCTTTATTTCTCCATCATATTTGAACAATAATCTTACACAGTAGAGTATTTTTGGATCGTCATTTTTGTCTTTTATTATCTTTATTATATCATGCCACTCTCTCCTGGCCTGCAGTGTTTCTGTTGAGAAGTCTGATGATAGCATGATAGGTGTGTTTTCTCTTGCACACTTTAGTAGTTTTATCATTGGCTTTCCTAGTTTTACTATGCTATGTCTTAGTATGGATCTTTTTGTGCTTAGGAATTTGTGTTCTCTATCTGCTTCTTGTACGTCCCTGGTTACCTTTTGTGACAGGTATGGAAAACTCTGTTATTATTATAAATAAATTTTCTGTTCCTTTCTCCCTGTCCTCACTTTCGGGGAGACCCATTATCTTATGTTTGTTCTCACTGTATCTGCTATTCCCTGCAGTCTCTGCTCTTTAACTTAATCTTGTGTTGCCTTTTCCATGAATATTGCCTTTTTTTTTTTCTTTAATTTCTGAGATTCTTCTGCAAGATTTAGTTGGTTTATGGTAATTTGCACATTTGTTTTCAATTTACTGACTGTACTTTTCATATCTAGCATTTCTGCTATGGCTTTCTTTACAGACTCAGTCTCTTTGGTGAAGTAGTCCTTATAATCTATCACTTCTATTCTGAGGTCTTGGATTACCTTTGGGAAGATAACTGCAACCTGTAGGTCATTTTATTTATAACTATCAATCTGAATTCTTTATCTACTAGGCAGTCTCATTCAATATCTTTAGAAATATTTCCTGAGGAGGACTTAATGTCTTCTTCTCTTTGAGTCATTGTTCTCCTGTTTAGTTTTAGTGACTTAGGTTCTGACCTGGCAGGATCGCTCCTCATTGGTGTGCAGTCACTCAGCTGAATGATAGGCAGTGTTCCTTATGCAGTGTCTCAGCAAGGCTTCTTAGCTCAAAGTGTGTGGGGTCACTCAGTGCAACAGTGGGCATGGCCGCTTCACCTCACTGTGGGTAAGGGTTGGGCTGTTCCCAGCTGGGGGGAAGGGTTGCCCAGCTCTGAAGAAAAGTCTTGTATTTTTAGCTCAAGAGACTGACTGGTGGCACTATTTACTAATATGGGTGACTATAGACTAGTAGGTTAGGGAATAATGAAATTCAACTTTGGCCATGCTAATTTTAAAATGGCAATTTTATATCAAATTAGAAATGACAAATATACAGTTAGATAAATTTATCTGCAGCTTTTGAAAAATATAAGCATAGGATGGAGATATTGAAAATAATCTCTAACATCAGTATGCAGTTCTTCACAGTGGAATTTGATGCTCTAAAATATTTCCAGTGCATCTAAAATGTTGAACTAACTGTATTTTGAGATGCTCAGTTGGAAAATCAGCTTTTATTAAACATTTAAACTGTATTTTTGTCATTTTAATGGCTTTCAATTTGATGCAATTCAATATAGAAAAATATCCTTATTTTCCTCCCAAACATACCGGTTATATAAAAGTGAGTAGTTACTAAAATTGTTTTACACAAGAATGTGACAGCAATGTAAGGATAAAATGGTAGGGTGAAACTGAATATTTCATAAGAATTAAATTCATATATACTCAGTGTTTCCTTGGGTTATTTATTCTATTTGAATAAATAGTTTTGAAATCTACAACTGGCAAAAATTTTGCTACTGCATATTTTAATAAAATATAATTCATGTTATAGAACAGGGACATGTTCTTTTAAAAAGAAAAAGAAATCTAATGAATAAATTATATAAATGTCTTCTATTGCTTCCAAATATTATATCTCATTTATGTAGTGCATTTAAATGATGCTTCTGAAGCATGATGGAATATGCACAGTATGAAAATAATATGCGTATGATGATTGCATTGACTGCTTAATATGATTCATTTGTAGTCTGTCTTATAATTCAATGCACTTCCCATGGTACTTACTCTGATATCACTAAACATTAAGTGCTCTGATTTCATCAAGTCTCACCATAGGAATCATCCATATGAAAATAATTTTCCATAGCATATAATACCATTACTTTCTTCAACAATAGAAAATGGTGTGAAAATCTCAATTTTTCTTATTTTCTTTCTAATCTCTATAATACACTGAGATAGCAAAAGCCAACAATAGCTATGAACAAATAATTTCCAATTTGTTGAATAGCTTTAATAGGCACACTCTGAATTTCATGTTTTCTTTCTTTACTTTTCATGGTAGAGGCCTAGCAAAGAAGTCACATATATGAGACTGGACCCTGGGATAGTTTACTGAAACTCAGGCTTCTTGGAAATTTTCAAAGAATTTCCACATCTGGGAAAATTCTTTATAAAGTTGTCAAGTAATTCAGGGTGAGAAAGAACCTACTGTCAATGTCAACTCTCACTTGAATTACTTTTTGTAGTTTAAGTAGTTTGAAAAAAATCTTGACATTTATATAATCCAAAGTCATAAGAAAATGAATGACCTGCAAATGGAAGTCAATTAAAAATTTAAAGTGTAGAATTTTAAATTTTAACAAGGTAAGCATGATGATATAAAATGAAGAGCAGAGGCACACTAGAAGGAGAAATTAGTAGCAAGTGACAACAGGTAAGTCCATCTGAGAAGTCTGACTCACTGTCAAAGCAACTAGCAACTGCAGACATGGCTTACCCTCCTCACAAAATCCTCCTTTCAATATTGTCTAGTTTTTTAAGCACTTTGGAATCCAACATAAATATTGCTCATTCTATCTAGGACTTTTTATATCTAGAGATCCATGTGAAAGCAGAGCCTGAAAATAATGAAGAAAGAAAATAAAGAAAGAACAATTACTGCAAGCATGATCACTGAAATCTACACATAAAGCAAGTGATGCTCACTCCGGTCCAAGAAGTTCTGAGAGGAATAAGATGTTCTTAAATGGTCATCCTCATAATGAATATAATGAAATTACACAAATAAACCTCAGCAAAACGTTCAGAACACAAAACTACGTCTTCTAGGAGAGTGGGTGGGGAGGAAGGAAAGAAGGGGAAAGGTGTGGAAAAGGACACTGGAACTCCGGTAGGGTGTGGTGTGAGAGGCAATGTCAAAATACAAGAATGAAGGTAGTATCATGAACAAAAGAGATTAAAAATACCAATAATTTAATAAAATAAAATATAAAGGAAGTATATACACACAATTATAGGTGCTATGAAATGTATACATAGAGAGTTCATGATGAAAACTCCAAGGAGAGAGCTAATGATTCTACCTGGGATGAAAGTTTAAGGGGCATGATAAATTAATTTAGGAAGTATTTTCAAATGAACATAATTTTAAAAAGAAAAAAATTCAAATTTTAAATTAACAGTATTTTAAAAAAAAAAAAAACATAAACATTACATGTCTGAAAAAAGAAAAAGAATGATCATCCTAAAGATTGACCTTGAGAAGCATTCAATCATCAAATATTCTTTCCTGTGGCTGAGATTTTCCCACTTCCCATAGGGTGGTAACACAAGCAGGCATGTACAATACAAAAGTGCAGGAGACAGATGAGTCAGTCTCTGTAAAAGATCTAGCACAGGATGGTTGGGAAAACAATCTGACGGCAATAGAAACAGGTCCTAAGATGTCTGATATTCACCATATCCATCTTCTTCTACTTATTCTAGATGTTCTTCTCCATCAGTCAGTACTTCAGCTAGTTGAGGTAGCTTGCTTGGTAGGAGTGACACAGAATGTCACGCTTGAGGCGATGAGATCCTGTGAAGCCACGGTTGTTACACTGAGGAATCACCATTAATTATCACAAATATGAAAGCACCAAGATACAACCACACGAGTTTCCCAAGTTCAAGGCATACTTCTTTTTCTTTCTATGATGCATAAGTAACTTAATTACCTCTGGTAGTCAGGTAAATTACTATCCCCAGTAACTCCTTTCTATGACAGCTTTACCATCGGCATGAAGAACAAAAGTGAAAAGGCAGTATTTGTAGTTTCAGGTTCAAAGGAAACCTTAGGGAATCACCTGGTGGAAGGGGTCCCATCTTAAGACCAGAAATTCCAGATCAGCAGGATATAAGAATCCAAGGTTGTAAGGATTGAAAGCAAAACTTTTCACTAATATCACTGAAGACGATGGTGAGATGGTCAATACTATTTAGTCTACTTGATTTGAAACAGAACATTCTAGTTTGGGAACACATGGCTGTGGTTTAGTGCAAATATTGTGCCCTAAAGGACAATGCCCTCAAACCAAAGGATAGTATACCTGAGCTGGCAACTGAATAAATAAGTCACTATATGTTTATTTTAGATCACCCTCTACATAATGATGGGGTTGATGACAGAATTAGTGAAACCTCTGTACCCATTATCATGTTACAGAGGTCCTTTAGGTTAAGTTCATGTTTTGTAGCATCCCATGTCTGTAAGCACTCAGAACCTGGGATGAAAAAGCAACCCCATGTCTAGTGTGCAAATTCTAGTAAAAATGAATTGCTGCCTTCACCTTCCATTTTTAACACAATTAACTTTCAAATATTGATAGCTGATTTCCACAAAACATGATGTCATATTCTGAGTTCAGCGTTGGGCTCTAGTGTTATAAGCTTGGTCATCTGGTCAGCTCATGTGTGAGACAGAGCCTCTGCAGCTGGGCATATGGAACCTCCATCTTTGGCCAAGAAGAGAGTTTGACTGATACTCACCAGATAAACAGTGTTTTCCTATCCCTTTTCTAACAGCTAAATGCCACCATGTAACTTCTGCCATTCCAGAATCCTAACCATTTATACAAGAGAATCCAGTTCCATAACAGCACATCTTATTATTATCCTGGATCATCAAGGACAGTCATTACTGAGGTTCTTAGAGATGGCAGGATTCTGATGACCAGTGCATGCAATATGATCTGAGTGAAATAAGATGCCTTCTAGGAAACACCTTGAAATGATGAGTTTTGCAGTCTCACATAATCTCCCTTATAAAATCTCATCTCCATCATCCAGTGGATGCCTTCCTTGAAACTCTTTAAAGGCACTGCCATGACTTCTACCTCATTTATTGTGGACTTGACAAACCCAAGTTTAAAAGAACCATTCAACAACGTATTTGGGGTGGCTAGTATATTATATCCCAAGTCGTAATTCCTTATCAATAAAGTTTCTTTTCTAAAGTCATATATTTTGCCATTGACTCTCGTTCAATACCCTCAAGATACAATCCTTTAAATACTCCAGGTCCTTCCTTTAACTCTTTCACCATGCCTGTTATTTTCTTCCAAATCAAAGACCATATTTCCCTGCTTTTTCAGGCTGAGACATGACCTTAGTGACTACATGGTGGTGTAAGGAATAAACCTGAAGAAAGACAAGCTTTGGTCAATGAACTGTTTGCCTCCAGGATCTCCAAGATCTTGAGGGGAATAATTTCTTCTACTGCAAGGGTAAGGAATACTGCCCCAAACCTATGAGTTCAGATGATCTGAGGTTCAAAAATCTCAGACGAGTCAAGTAAAATATCCCTCAAATATCTTAAGGCCGCAGTACATACCAATTAGCATACTTATACAGGCATAGAAAACCTCAAAAGACTTCTTTGCAATTCTAACAGATCCAGAACCTGTCAGCACAGCCTGTGTTCCAAATAAAAGCAATAAGGGGTTCCTTAAAGACTTGGAGGCCCCTGACTTTTCTAGCATGGCTTAATTTGGTGTTCGGGATATATGCGTGCATGCATGTATGTATATGGTATTATGTAATGTATTTATAATGCCATTTATAGCTACAATGCAATTTATACATCTTATATTATAAAGATACATGATTTGTAACGTATTTAATACAAGCAAACAACTCCACAACTTTTGTACTAAACATCACCCCCATACATTCAAGTGAGGCAGCCATGATGCATCGCTAAGTTTTATCTTCTACCTGCCCCTCTCCTCTGTGAGTTATAGCAAAAGTGATGTCACTACAAGAGAGGGGCTACCACGACTCCACTGGAAGATGTGACTGAGAACTGTTTGTTTCTGAAGCCAGGAAGTTTTGACTGAATTCACTTGCAAGCTTGTACTGAAGAAATGTCCGCACTTCACAAGGAACCAGCACCACCAGATTGGAGAGAATAACTGAAGGGAGCACACAGGTGCTGATGGCAAAACCTTGTTCTCCTGAAGATCTCGAAGATCATGGCCAGCAAAAGCTAATAAAAAATGACTGGTGTCTTAGATTACCACAGCATGAACCTAGAACAAGTTCAAACCAGACCCCAGTCAGTCAGCCAATCACCAAATGTCTGATTCTCTGCTTCCTCATCCTCTAACCCTTTCCATTCTCACCTTGATTCCCAAAGAAACAGTGCTTTGGGAGTGATGTTTACTTGTTGCTAGTTAGAAACCTTTCCTTGATGAAAGAATCTTGGTCTTTTTGTGGCTGACGTATCCCAAGGGAACGATTCCAGTGAGTCCAGTCACACACTGACTACCAGCAATAGAGTCCTGCCATTTTTCTGTTCAGTGATAATGTAGGTTCGGAGTCCAGAAGGATTACTCGTCTAGGCCACTACAGTTACCAAGTGTATCTACACACCAGCTACATTACCCCTGAAAGTGAAGGTTGAAGTATGACTGTTATACAGGTAGCTAATACCATGAGGCACAACTAAGGGACTTAGGTGTGCTATTGAGGACACAGCTGGGACTTTCTGGGCAGTGAAGAGCACACCTCCAACAACTGCCTAAAAAAGAGTTACCTCCACAGGATGACAGTTATCACTGGGATTAGCGTCTTCCTAATTCCCGCATTGTACATGCAGGGCCAAGGAAAGGACTCCCACAAGTTTCTATACCAGATGTGAAACCTCAGTAGACAAGGTGACTTGACACATGGCACATGCTTGAAGGAACATGAGATTCTTCACACTGTCTCCTGTAGGCACAGCTGAAATCAGAAGTGATGTCAAAATGGTGTGAGTAAATGCCCCAGAGGCATTCAATTAATTAGGAATGACCTTAGTGACTGCATATATAATTTATCAGGCCAATTGACCTGTCTAATAGAGTAGTATTATTTCTTATTCCATATTTTATCTTTACTGTCTTCCAGTTCTTACGCCTATCTAGACAGTCACTTAAGAGTTCTTAAAAGAACACACCAATGAGGTAACTGATTTTCTCAGATATCCAAACAATTCTTCTCTCATATCCTGTGTCATTCTATTCCTAGATAAGCTACTGAAGTAATACCTACCCAGTCAATCCTCATCTTTTTAGCATTCCTTGTCATGCTGTTTGGAGTTGCCATCAAATCTTAACACCAGTTTTCAGAATAGATTTAGGAAGCATAATTATTCCACAGAATGAGTCATGTTACCTCACTGCAAAATAGTCTATAAACAACTTATTATTTATAGTAGGCAACATAAATGATTTTGCATGGTAAACAAGGCCATCCACAATATGGGAATAACCTATAATGTCCCTTCAAACCATATCCCAACACCCTGAATTCCAGCACTACAAAGCTAGCAAATCCTTTTCAAAAGCATCATTTATTTTCACACTTCTCTTCCTTGCTGTTCACCGCCTAAAATGCTTTCCTCTCCCTTATTAGTGTGAAAAACACAACTAGAGAATCTGGGTTAAAGTTCTTTCTTTGTGAAGTGTTTCTTATTTCTTTAGGAACAGCCATTCATGACACTGGGGATTGTATATGTCTCTTTTTTCTGTGGTAATCACATGACATTTTTCCAAAGACTGAGTACTTTCTGAAGCCAGTGCACATTTCTCCTACTATCCTTAATATTATGGCTACTCATAAGAAAAATGCACTTTCTGACGAAAGGGAAAAGTAGGAGGCAGAGAAGGAGGGATTCAGGGAGTCGGGGAGAGAGGGTGGAAGGAGATAGAAAATGCAAAACACAACGAGCTTCCCCATCAACACCCAATGGTCACGGATGGAATCTAGATATGAAGGTATGTCATTCACACTCACGTTTAATAGTTCATTCTTTTCACTAAAGAAGGTCACACAGAACATGCTTCTGCCTGCAGTGATAAAGTCACCCCTGCATCATCCCAGTTCTTCTCACAATGGAAACACAAACAGATGGTCACCACAGGAAATGCTAGCCTCCATCCCACTGTAGGATTAATGAAGCAGAGAGCTGGGAAGTCAGGCTCACTGTGCATACTGAAGGAACGTTCTGGGCAGAAGAGTTTTTTTATCATTTGAGCATTCTTCGGAACACTTCAACACTGTGGTCATCTGGTATAAAAATGACAAGAATGCATTCGGTGGCCTGTCCTTCTTTTGTCTGTGTTCTAATACACACACACACACACACACACACACACACACACACACGCTGCACAACTTCAGCTCTGATCCATTCTCTCCTGAAAGGATGCTTCAAGAGAAAGCAGTGATTTTTCATGTGCCAGTATGGTACCTGAATTCCAACATGCTCTTAATTTCCCCTCTGCTCTGAGCTCTAAGTGTCCTGAACTGAGCACTGAATTCCTTCTTTATGTTATAGCAGAACATCACCTCTACTTACTGTACTTAGTTCCCAAAATGGATCTGCTGATCTCAGAAAGAAAACGGGTCTCATATATTTTCATGGCTGAATTTTCTAGCTGTGTTCACTTTAACGAAAGAATTAACTAATAAGACTAAAGCTAAGTAATTTATCTTCACAACTCTGTCAAATCCTAATGCAACACTTTTATCAGACTGTTTGCTCAAAAAGGAAAAGGAAAAGAATAATTATTCTATGATCTCGCTTTCAATAAATTTAAATTACTGTACCTGCCATAGAGGGTAATTGTCATCTAAGAGTCTCTTCTGAGTCTTGCTTTATCTTTTGAGACTTCTACATAGTTCCAAGTGCTTTTCTTATCCCAAAGATTTTTGTCATTCAGTGAAACCTTATTTTGTTCTTTAAGACTATGGATTTTTCTCATATAGAACTTGAAAAGTTTAGGGTTTTTTCCACAAAAGTAATATATTGTCCTTACTCCTCTCTTCCCTAAATGACTCACTGAAACTAGGATTATCTAATAACCAGCACAGCACCTGGCACGTACCAAATATTTAAAGTTTTTAACATAAACTATATCCATTTTTTTTCATCTTTATGGCATGCCTTCTACTTCCTTTCCCTACCACCCTGCCCTAACCTCACAAATTGGCAGCAATGTCTACCAAGTCCCTGGGGCTTGGCTTGCTCTTCAGCCTGGTTTATCACCTGCTGGGTTACAACAATCCAGCCTCCAAAGGCTTCAAGATTTGAGATCACTCAAGTTTTCACAGACCTCCTTCATTCCCAGCATCTAGGTCCTCGGCATTGGCATGAGTTTGAACCCTGGAAGGGAAACTGGTTTCCTTTCATAAAGCTTCAAACGCATGGTTTTGGACTTCCTTTCAGAAAAATATGGTATGTAAGGTACATAACATCAAAAATCAAGAGAAAAGAACATTTTGGGTTACTTATTCATAACTGAGACTGTCTCAGCTTATAAGCAGAATCACATTCAACAATGTACGCTAGCCCTTTAAAATCCTTTTTATACTTCTTCATAGAAAGAATGTCATCTCAAAAGTTGGTCAGGCCTGGCTACAGAGGGTTAGTACACTTTCTGAAAGGAAAAAAAAAAAATAGAATAAACTAGCTAGTAGCCATTAATGGAGGATAATATAAAGATATAAGAAGGCATATATCATATGGAGCCCCCACCTTGTGTCAGACACACACTGATGGCAGGTGTGATGAGTCACTTAAGGGGAAAAGACATGTGTAAGTCTCCTCGTTGGTCTGAGGTCTCAGGTGAGGTGCAGAAAGAAAACAAACACAAAATAAATGAGACTCCACATCAGCCTTCAGGTAGAACACAGTCTTCACAATACTCCTTCAGGAGGTAACAGTCTATCCTCACAGAAAATAAAATACATTCTTGAGGCCATGTTTAATAAATGGAAAGGCTATGACGGAACCCCAAGTCTGTTGGTGTCAACAAAAATCTGTTTCGCAATGATTTCCCAGGACCCTAGAGAAACATGGAAGAAGGAGAAATGGCTCTGCTTTATCCAAGAAAAATCTTAAAAAAAACCCTAATTTAATACATAAATCAGGGGAAGTAATGAAGTGGTTTTGTCCAATTACAGTGTGAGATATTGAAAATAGCTAGTAGAATAATTAGCAGTGAAAGTCCTATAGAAAATAAGTGCTGACTTAAAAAAGAGAGGCTTTTCTTTGTTTACTGAGAGGAAATTGAGGAAAATCAGTTTTATTTTTGAAAGAAGAAAAGCACCAGCAAGGCAAAGGTGGATCTTTTAGTACTTCTGGAGGAAAGAAGAGGGTAAGGGGTGTTTTCCTCAAGGCAAGTCGATGCAAGAAAGCTATGTCAAACATTCAAACACTCTTGAGTTTCACAAAAAGAGCATCTACCAGGAAACTCAAAAGCTCGTCCTCAAGGGAATCCTTTTTCTTAAAACCAAAACATGCAATCTTTTCAAAAACACCAAAGATTCAAAAAGTTAGGGAGGGAAATACAGCATAAATTTTCCTTTTGAAAAGTTTCCTTTTCTCCAGTTCTCTTTTCTTCTTCTGCTCTGACATGCAGGCTATTCACTGCCTGTCCCTTTGTCTCCTGTCTCCTCAGTGGCTGCAGTGAGTCTTCTCCCCAGCAGTCAGAGCAGACTCTCATCTACCTTCCTCTTTCAAGTTCACACACAGCATTTATGTTTGTCTTCCTTAATCGTTTTACATATACAAATGATGTGCTGCTCCTGGTCCTACGTTCACTTCAGCCTCCCTTTAGTTTGGCTGGATAGAGACAACTGCATTCAAACCCCATGGAAATGCTTAAGAGCATTAATACACAAATAAAAGTGGAATACGAAAAGAGGAGGGTGGCAGATTATTCTTTATTGTTATTAAATAATGAAGAAAGCAAAGAGAATTGTGATATCAACACTGGATGTGTTGTCTAGTTTGATCAGCTTCCCAGAGGACTTACTCAGTTAGCCACATCTGTCACTATTTGAACATGTCTAATGCCATTGTTTCCATTCCCTCTACCTCTAAAGATGCTTAGATATTCAAATCCTAAAAAATATTAAAAAATAATTATTATTGCTGTCATTTCAAGCTATTTTCCTCTTGTTTGATTCTTTGCTGCTAAACATCAGAATGCTAGTTTTCACTGAGGTGTATGTCTCTTATTTTTAAATTTATGTTTTCATTTGTATCATTGTAATATACAAAGAACCAAATAGTTCTATGTGAGCTAACATTTAGAAAGGCTGTACCATTATCTTGCTCCAGCATTTCCACCTGGACAAGTCCACCCTCCAGAGTCAGTCACATCTCACATCCTCTCTGTTCCTCCTAATGCTACATAATAATTACTCTTGATTTTCTAAAATTGAACAGTAGATAGTATCTTTCAAATGCAAGAGAGGAAAATTTAGTTCTCACATAATCATGTAAATTAAAGGTTTATACAACAGACTAAAATTTACAGAATATGGTCTGTGTGTTGAAAATAATTTTCCCTTGGAATGCTGATGGAATTGTTCTATATTCTCTTATTCTAGTATTTGTTAAAGAACCTTATGCCATTTTTATTCCTGTTCTCTTTCCTTATGAACCTGAATTATCAAAACAGACATTAGTGTCTGGTCTTCTCTGCTCTATTAGGGACTATCGTTGTTAAGTACAGATTTAATCATGTCACCCTTTAGTTGTCAGAATCAATGTCTCAGGAGAAAATGAGGTCTGTGAGGCATTTTTCACACCCATTATTTATACTCTATCAAACCAGTCTCATATCCTCTCACTCAGATCTTAGGCTTTATGCCCTGAAATATTATCATATTTCAGCAAGCTGAATATATACCTGCTTTCGCGTTTTGACTTTTGTATATATCACAGCTCTTTTCTGGTACATCCTTTGTCACACTCTTAACCTTTTGCCTCAATTCAGCCCGCAGATTCTAATCAATGGCTGGTGTCTCAGCTTTGGGCTGGCCCACTGCATATGTCTCTAAACCAGAAATGAACACACTGTGTTGTATTTTTCAACTTCTGTCTCTATTTTTTGCCAATAAGTTGACAATTTCCACAGCTAACAATGGTGATTCATTTAGCATTGTCTCTCAAGACCTCAAGAAATACCTGGCATGTAAATATTCTCTTTAATGAAAGGGTTGGTACAAGTCTTATCTTTCTTGCAAGTCCCATCTAACATAAATTGTGACCTTTTATTATTTTCTTTTTAAAGTCTCACAAGTTTTTCAAATTCATGTATATGGATTACATACTGTCTTGTACTAAACTTACTTTTACATGCATGTAATTAATCAGAAGACATGAAGTTTTTTATAAAGTCTGACATCTCATAGCCACATAATCAGATGATACCTTGAGGAAACAGAAGGGTAAACAAGATATTTCCTTTTTATCCCCGCCCCCCAACAAATATCACCATTCATTGGACAATCTGGTAGGGATCAACATAAAAATTGTCAGACTAGCAATGACACTCCACAGTTCTCTGCACTGAACAGGACATGGATGTCAGGTGTGTGTACCTCAAAAAGAGCCAGTATAGTAAATGAGTATTTTAATCAAATATATCTCAGTTAAAAGTTCCTTGCTCCAAATAACTTATTCTTAAATTATAGAGATAATCACAAGAAGTCTGGAAAAACAGATGCCATCAAAAAGCACGAATAGGGGAACTGAGTATTTTTGTTAAGTAAGTCATGAATGTGTTGCCTGTAATCTGTCAGGAGATTACAAGATATAAATCTTCTAGAGCAGTCTGGCAAAATATTAATCACTGAGGACAAGAAAAAGAGAATAAATTCTCCCAGTTTTAAGAAGCTAGTGCTTCTTACTTTTAACTGTTAATTAAGAAAAAAGAATGAAAAATAGATGAATTGAAATTTGATTCTGATTTTATATTTAAGTCTAAAATTTTCTAGTTAAAAAACATTCCAACTTCTCTTTGAGATTTATAAAATTCATGTAAAATTCTTTCTCAACATGCAGATATTGTATCTCTGTGAATTCTCTAAGGCAGTATATGCCTAAAACAGTGGACTCTTAACAAAACTTCCATGTCGTTCATTCTTCCCTAAAATAAACTAGACTGTGGGCTGAGAATAATGTTTCTTGAAAAGTAAGTTTTCTTTCACTGGAGAGGCTGAAATGTGAGAAGTTGGCAGAACTCCCTATCATACTCCTAGAAAAGTCGCTGACACTGAGGGCTCTCATTCCAAAGTCAGAGGCATCAGGCGGAATTTTCACCTCCCTATGTCACATTCTCCATATCATAGAAAAAAGGATGGACACCCAGCACATCCCTGGCCTTCGACAGTGTTACCTGGGTGGTCATTAGCACAGTCCCCATGGAAACAATGACTCTTTTAGCGCCTCCTTCTGGGTAGAGGCCATTAGGAGGACAACTGACCACAGCAGTGCCCTGTGGTCCAAAATTTAGGCTGCTCATTAGACATGGATAATCATTTCAGGGTGATCACAATCATAAAGCACCCCCATCTCATCACTGGGGTACCCTTGTGGCTTGGTGGTTAATTTCACAGCCTCTGATCAGCGTAGTCCGTAGACATTGCAAGGTCCAGTGTTCATGTCCTGGAGCTGGGGGAACAGCCAGGATGAACACCTAAATAAAAATAAAAGAGGTGCTTCCTCCTCCTCTCTCTTCCCACCTGCCTCTGCTTGCCTTCATTCCTGCTGTACCTTTCCTTAAAAAAGTAAAAGGAAAATGAGAAATATTCCCTCATTTTCTTAAGTATGGATTTTTGTCTTAAAACTAAAATTATAAAGTTTTAATATGCCTCTGAGAAATACCTACTGAATTTATAAATATATCTTCTTTCAAGCTAAGAACTACTAAGACAAGAATGTCTCTCCTCATCCCAGGACTAGCAAGACAAGACCAAAGAGTGAGATTTTCATTTTCTTAATACTCAAAGAGTTTGTCCCAGGGAAGTGTGATTGCATGCTCTGCTCGTAGGTTAAAAAAAGGAATCATACTTTCTCCCTAAGAACACATTATAGGTCCCCAGATGAGTGTATAAAACATGTTTAATTCATTAAAAAACTGAAATATACATTTTCAGCAGTATCATTTGGTTCTATTTTATAGCACATTTTTCAAATGCCTTCTATTTTATATGCAATGTTAACTGACCAATGAACCACCATTTAATATTTTATATGAAAATGTGCATGAAAAAAATCTAATAAAATAAATTGTTATTTGTCTCATTTAATGGGCAAAATTCATATACTATAATTTCATTTTTATTTTCTTGTTTATTTTTTCTCATAAAAGTAATTTTCAGAGACATATAAAGACAGATAAAATATAGCAAATAATGCTAATTAGAGGGAGAAAGTTTTACTTAAAATATTCTTTAACTTTGTATATATTTTTACCTCATCTTGGTATACTCTTGCCTTACTGACACCTTTAACTTGTATCCACCCTTCCCATTCCAACTGAATTTGTTATCTTGACATAAACCAGATGTTACATACATCTCTAAACCAGAAATCAACACACTCTCTTGATGGAGGTCCCACTACCTTCTCAGCAAGAAATCTGAAGAAACATTTAAAAGTCAAAACTCACATTCTAGTAGAAAACTAAAATTCTAATAAAATATACTTTGAGAATTTGGAAGAAATGTCCAGTCATTAGAATGATACATATGTGGGGCTGAGTTGGGACTTCAGAAATGTACAGATGTCCACACAGTTTTGAAATTGTCAGACCAAAGCTTCCTACCTGATCTGCATTAAATGAAAAATGGTATCTGTTCCTCTTTCTGGATCATACTCAGGTTGAAGATAGAGAAACATAGTGGTAAGTCTCACTTTAGTCATCATTGCACATGGACTATAACATAATAGCATACTATTTGCAATAAACACCATTTTTAGCGGGGAAAAGAGAAGCCCGTTATCGGAGATGTCAGAGGTTTAATTTTGAAAGTGCTCCATTCGGTCAATGTGACAGAGAATCGGACCTTGGGAGAATCAGTCTAACTCTCATCCCCTGAAATTAAGGCAACACTTTACGGCATGAGGAAAAATCCTGCAAGACAGGGATATAACCCACCATTTTAGTTATACACCTCAGAAAAATACTCAACTGGCATCCAAATGCCACTCAAAAAAGTTAATAGAATGAAGTAATGATCATATCCTTGGTGCCAAAATTAAGGTCAATATAGTAGTATCAATTTGCTTTTAAAGTACTATTTACAGTGACTTTAAAGACCAGCATACTGAAAACAGTAAAACACAGTGAAGAAGAATTAAAGATGTTAAATAAAGAAAAAATAAAACATGTGCCTTTCATGTATTGAGAACAATATTTTAAAGATAAACACTCTTCAAATTACTCTATAGATTCAATGCAATCCTGATCATACATCATCTGAATTTTCTGACCAACTGATTCTACAATTTACAAGGAAATCAAAGGACAGAGACTAGCTAATACAATTTGAAATATCTAATACCACTTAAAAATAAAGAGCAAATAATGAGTCCTTGACTGATTTCAAGGCTTACTTTCATGTTACAATAATCAAGACAGTGTGGCAGAGACATATGCATTGACATTTACAGTAAAGTGACAGAACAGAATCTAGAAATAAATCCATACACACTATGTGGTTAATTTTCAATAAACTCACAATGATATAATAGAGAAAAAGATATACTTTTAAAAAAATAATTCCTGACTATCTTGATGTTCAGTTTAAGATGGTCTATAGATTTTCTCCCAGTTGGGCAATGCCTCTGTATATTAGCAGCAAAGCCACGGAAATATTCTCAGAGAATATTCTCATGGAATGACAATGTCACTGTTTATCTTACCACCATGAACAGTTGGTAAGAGTGGTGTCTCCTTGAGTTTCACCATTCCAGAAAACATATCTTTGCCTTAAATGACTACCTTATGGGGAGACTAGGCAAATATTCAATTTCTCATCACACTTTCTCCAATTAATTTTAACCTTCATCCATCAATCTTGCCTTTTACATCTATTACTGAAATTTTCTGCATTATAGTGATTTTCTAATACCGTCATTATTCTACATTTAACAATTAGAATTCTGCTGTAGAGAAGAGCAGGTCTTTCTTCTCCAGTTATTTATCCATTCATTTATTTATGCAAGCATTATTAGATAAGACTGATCCTATTTTATAGGTAATCCTCTAATTTTATCTTTTTTTTTTTTTTTTTTTTTTTTTTTTTTTTTTCTTTTTTTTTT
>RJWH01002450.1:0-33948 GCA_004363575.1 Solenodon paradoxus | reverse complement strand
CCATTGTTTCTGAGTTATTCCTTACTTGCAGACATCATCAGATGTTCTAGGTTCACTTTGGTCTTTCCTTGCCCCAGAAATGATATTAAGCATTTTTTTCAAGGAATGCTAGCACTTTTAACTAGATAATGGTGCTTAGAGATTCAATTTGGGTCCTAGATGTACTTATTGCTGCTGAGATGTCACTTATTTTAGTCTCAACAAATAAAGTTAGAAATATATGTGTGTGTGTGTTTGTGCACACACACATTTGTACATATATTTTACCTCTGGATCTATTTATATATTAGAAAACAAACAAACTTGAATTCATACAATGCCTCCAACACCAGTCAATATGACCTCACAGGGTGTATCCTCATCCTCCATATTTCTCCCACAGTGAGAAAGCTGACCCCCACTGTAGACAATGCATTTTCTCAGTGTTATCCTTGTATACATATAAATTGGTTTCAGAAATGCTAAATTTAGTATTTATGCAGCAATCAAGTTTACCAACTACACTGTATACGTGTTTTCGGCTCATTTTCCTTTGCCTTTACAACATAAGGTCAAAAATATTGTCCACTCTCACTTATTAGTTCTTTTTAGCCCCAATCCCTTGAGTGTAGTTATGTTATTCATTTATAAGAGAGATTCATGTGTTTCTGAGCATATTCCATTGGGGGTTTCCTCCATAAAACTAGTTGATTTTCATTTTTTATTTACTTTGGGATATATGATAATCAAAGGCATCAAAAAGGTATTACCATTATTGGTAACCTCTACGAAGTGTTCCCCCTTCTTGCCATGTCAATTAAGTCATTCCTATTTCTCCACTATTTCTATTCCATCTCACCAACTCTTTTCAGGTTTTCAACTCTTAAAAGTTTCTGATAGATCTTTCTTATGTTTTTTGTATAATGTCTCTCGGTTTTAGTATTCAATACACAAACTTGTGTTTCTTGTGTCAAATATATTTCTAAATATTTTAAAGCTAGTGTAAATGTAGCATTCAAACGTTATACTTGTATTTTTAGTTAATAATAGAACTATAATTTTTGATATCAACCTGTATCATATATATGTATATGTGTGCATATACACATTTATATCTCCTTGCTAAAATCATCTCATAGTTTTTTTTATAGATGTCTTAGGAGAGTCTACTTTCATGATTATATCACCTTCAACTAAAGTTTTACTTTCTTCCTTTCCAATCTGTCTCTCTTTTCCCTTTTTGCCTTATATTTCTAGTAATCACTAAATAGAAATGGAGAAGGTACATAACCATTTTTGTAGCATCTTTGGATTTTGATATTTTCCTTCTAAATGGTATTAGTGTTAGAAAACAATTATCTTGTCTGCATTTCCAGTGTAAAAACTTTTCCGTGCAATGCACAAACATTGATACCACAACTGTTTTGTTTTGTTTCTTTAAGCTTAGCACCCTTGGATGTTTCCCTTGTGTCTGCAAAGATTGGCAGCAAATAATATGGACAGCAGTTATGGTAAGACATTTTATGCCAATAACATTTCTACCGTCTCTCTCTGAACTGACTGTGAGTTGAAAGTCACACTCAATGACCCACCACGGTCCTTTCATTTCCAAAATAATGTTAGCTACTCTTTCAGTGACATGGATGTGATTTTATCCCCTCCAGTCAGAAAGATGCAGGATTTTGTAGCCTGAGCTAGGAGTGAGAGTGAGGTAACAAGTCACAGACTTTGCACCAGCAGTTTTCATGTGTAAGTACTTAAGAAATTCTTATTCCCTATGATTGATTTCTAATGCTGAAATGTTTCCTTAAAATGATTTTATCCAAGTTTATTCTTGTCTGGAGGGATTTGCTCGACTTCTATACACTTCTAGTATGAAGATCTAAAAAACTGCCTAATAAAACAGATATTTCCATGACTACATGATAGGTAAATTTCTTAAATAGAAAAAAACACTGAATACAAATGAAAATTTGATAAATTGTACTATTTTAAATTTGATAATCTTTGTTCATTAGTGTTATTGAGATCATGAAAAGAAGATATGTACAACTAGTCCATCCAAGGATTTACTTCAGACAGTCCTACCTACTAGAGTGGCACCACCAGAAAGTAAGGAATTGCACTGTAGTCCAACAACTGAGGGTGTTCCTAGAGGTTACTGAAGAAAGAAAAACTCTCTCTGTACAGGACTTTGAGAAATACACCTGGATATTGAGTTTTGCTTTAATGCAAAATCAGCAGGAGTTCAGATCGACACTGATTCACTGTAAACCAAAAAGGGAAGACAGGAAGGAAGGAAGGGAGGGAAGGAGAGAGGGAGAGAGAGGGTAAGGAAGGAAGGAAGGACAGGAGGAAGGAAGGAAGGGAGGAAGGGAGAAAGGGAGGGAGGGAGGGAGGAAGGAAAATGGATGGCTATGTATATCTACATAATCCAAAATATACAGAGTAAGTGTAAGCCTAACGACTCATGAAGAGTCAGATTTGCAGTACAATTCCAAAGGTTGTCTGTTAATAGGATTCCTTCATCCTCAGGGGAGGTAAGCCTTTGTTTAATTAAGATCTTCAACTGACTGGGTGAGGACCTTTATCACCACATTATGGAAGATAACTACTTTACTCAAAGTTCACTGATTTAAATGTTCATTACATCCGAAAGAAACCCTTACAGACACTTCCAGAATAATATTTGATGAAATAGCTGGGCACTTTTGATAATTAAAATGAATCGTCATAAGACGACACCCTGAAGTTAATGGGAAATTTCATCATTGACATGAGTACACTTTATAGAGCGCTGTGTCAATTATATATGAATAAAACGGAAAGAAAATGTGGTAACAGTTGATCTGAGGAAGAGATATCTTGGTAGACTTTTACTTTAAAAATGAGTGGGAAGGTACTTGTGCTCATACAAATGCTCTTGAAAGGGAGGAGGAGGAGGGTCTCCATAAACTTGTAAGTCAAGATGCAGCCCTGACAGCACAGCACAGGGGAACAGCGGTCAACAGCGGAAAGTGTATTCAGTCTAAGCTCTTCATGGTAGAAGGGGCAGTATTCATCCTCACAAGCAGAGACACTTCCTGTAAATATGAGTTTTCCTTCCTGCCCACTTAGTACTCCAAGAAAGCTTTATTCACCATTACCGTTTTCTAAATAGCATCATTAGTGACCAAGAAACAGATTGTATCGTGAACTCATGCCCATTAATTTATTAACTTTATTAATGTCTCTTTGTCCCAAATGACCTGGCATAACGAAAGAGTGGGAAAGCCTCCCGAAGGCTCCATTACGATGCCATCTGAACAACAGCCTGGAGATTAAGCAGGTCTACCTGCAAATGTTTTAGCTACCTCACTATACACAGAAGTGTAATGCTACTTTCTCAACACTGAAACCAATATTGGTAAAAGCAGCATGTCTGAAATAAAAGTTAGCAACTGGGCCGGGTGGGGTTGAATGTTGTTGAATCCTCTTCAATCATATCTGCCTTCTAAGCTCTCCCTGTGTTTCACAGGAGAAGCTGGGAATTGGAATCTCTGTGTCCTTTTCCCCAGAAGCCTTCTGGTTGAAGTTTACTACTGAGAGGGAGTCCCATGAGATTTAGAAGGCAGCAGACTGGGGATATTCCCATTCTCTACAGGCAGTTGTGCACAGATGTGAGAGCAGATGAGAGTTTCCGTATTACTCCTCAGAAACAACTGCTTTCATGTTTCTCCGATGTCATTGGTGACATCATCATGTACATGTACATGTACATGATGTACATCAACATGTACAAAGGTACATGTTGTACATGTAGAAACCTCTCCTATTCTATATTAAAGTCCTTATACTAGATAAGTAAAATGTATATGATATAATACATACACAATATGTAAACATATATTGTATATTATAATATATAGTAAATGAATAGATTTGACTGCTATTTTATTTTTTCTGTATTCAGTCAGATAGACAACTCAGAAAGCCAAACAACACACACCACACACCACAACACATCCTCTCAAGGAGCAACTTCTGGGAACACACATTTTGGGGTGGGGAAGGGGGAAGAAACCCTGACTGGTTACCTGGGAACAAGATTACACAGCACTTTCAGGGGGAGAGGGATCCAGCTCTTTTGGTTTCCTTCCCCAGCAAGCACACAGGATCTCAAACACATTTCTACCACATTGAAAACTGCATGCATTCTCACCCTTAAAGAAAGGTTTTCTTGCCAGGAATATAGATTTTCTTTTGTAGACTATTTTTCTGAGGTAAATTATCTGCTATTTAGTATAGAAATATTCTACATAAATAAATAGTACAATTTTATCTTCAGAAACAGAAATTGTATATCATAGCCATGTATCCTGCAATAAATGAGTTACTTATGATAATCATTCTAAAATATAATAGACCTGGAGATATTTCTAGGTACCTCTTATATCCCCTTTTAGAGGCTGGGTTGTTCTTCCCCAAATTTTATATGCTGAAATACTAACCCCTAGGACTTCAGATTTTTACTATATTGGAGATAGGATCTTTTAAGGGGTAAATCAGTTATAATGAGCTAATTATGGTAAGTCCTCATTCAGTAAGATGGGTGTCATTATAAGAAGAGGAAGTTGGGCATGTATGCCCTGGTGGCCTAGCAGATAAGGCCAATATGCATTCCAAGGACCCAGGTTCAAGACCCAGGGGAAGAAAAAAGATGAACAACTAAATAAAATAAATGCTTCTTCCTTCTCTCTCTTTCTGCCTGTATGCCTACTCACCTTTAAAAAAGAAAGAAAAAAAGAGAGAGAGAGAGAAAATCAAGGACAGAAATACACCGAGAAAGATCATGGGAGAATACAGGGAGGAGATAATCAACTACAAAAGAAATTGGCCTAAGAAGAAACCAACTGCTCAAATCTTAACTTAAGATTTCAAACCCCCAGAAATGTGAGAAATTTTTACTGATTTAGCCATGTATCATGGGATGGTTGTTAAGATAAAACTAGCAAACTAATCTTTTTCCCAACAATAGATTCTACACTCAATTTCAGATAGGTCTGACTACAGGGTATTCCAACATTAGTATCCTTATATTTTCTGTACTATAATGATACTATTATGATAATGCTTATTATTACTACTACTGATCTCAGATAGGCCATCTGCCTTCTTTTTTCATGGTCCTTTTGTGTTTTATTTTTTACCTCTCTGTCTGGTTGTCTGTCACCTTATTTGACTCTATGTCTGGACTGGGAGCACCATGAGAGTAAGACAAGGGGTCCCTCAGACACTGGGGTCCCAGCATTGTCAAGTACAGCTGCAATATAACACATCCCCAATAAAATAAATTAAAATATATAAAATCTGAAAGAAAACTGACTCAGTGACTCAGGATAGGCTCCCAATAAACTGCTGTCTAATGGAAAATGATTACTGATGTGTTTCTGTATCAAAATATATTTTTAAAAATAATCAGTAGCATTGCAATTTTGTCATATTGCATATTTTGTCTAATAATCTAGTACCTTCTAGATTACTAGAGATAAAGAGTATCTTCTTGGTTTACAGAAGTGTTTTTGGAAAATGTTAACTTTAAGATAATTTTAGTTGAATTTGTAAGATAACATTTTTGTGTCTAATTATCATATCTAGTATTTTATATAAAAACTAAGAGACTAGACAAAGTAACTTTTAGTCCCATTGAGTTTTATGTTATTTTAACTCTTTAACAGTTTATCGTTTTAGAATTTACCTGATATATTTTAGATTAGAGCTTATGTGCTTTCTATGCACATGAAATAGCTTCCTCACTTTGAGCAATATACCAACTCATGATTGTAAAAGGAAGCAAACTGTTGCCACACCAAAACTAGAAAGCTACCACATGTACTTTTGAGGAACATGACAGATAATCACTTAAGCTGGGACCCACTAAAACTAGAAATAAGAATAAAGTAACACCAGATAAAGTTCATAGCACATTAAATATGTTTAGTTTTATTCAGAACCTTATTTAGGCCCCAGAAAGTCCTTAAGTGATTCTGTTTCACCTCGATTATCTAAATCTCCCACAAATTATTATTAAAATAACATTCATTTAATGAATTTTCAGCATCTGCCAACCATTTCTCCTGTGGATTTAGAATATTTAACTCTCAGTAGTCCCCTGAATTCTTTTAATTTATTAAAATATAATATTCTGGACTCTCAGAAGTGCAAACATTTGCCAAACACTATATTTAAAGCTTAATATTTTACACAGCTACCAGACCCACCTTTGTTTTCTCAATTTTGGTCATTACTTGCCTAATTCTGTGATTTCTCTATTACCTCTAAAATTTCTTCCCATTTTTGTTCAATTGTCATCAAAAGGATTTTAAGGTCAAGCTTTCTCTCATAGGTCAAATACCATCTACTTTACTTATAGACTGGTAATATCTGAAATAATTTTGAGCTCAAATCACTCATGATATTAAGAGCAGTATGGTATAGGTTCTCCATTAAAATATTAACTGGAACCATAAACACTTAACCATGACAAAATCATCTATGACAATTATAATCATTTGTGTGTGTGTATATATACATATATATATTTTTTTTTGAGGATTTTGCTAATAATCTTCTTAGACAATAGTTGATCTGTGAAAATCCTTTCAAACTACTGAAAATACATAAGGTACACCCCCACAGCTCAGTGGCCTAGACGCAGGCCATGCAAAGTCCAGGGACCGGGGTTCGAGAGCTTGGGCCAGGGCATGAAGACAGAATTGAGTACGACTTCTGGCTTCGGTTTATATGGTAAAACTTAGGAGGGAGTATTGCTTCTACTATTACAAGAAAAAAAAGTTAGAAATATGTAAATAAACATTTTTTTAAATTTCACCCTCTCCTGGATTAGGTCACAGGAAAACATGAGAAAATAATAAAAATAATGTGGGATTTTCTTCGAGGCCATCCCATGACTGTCTTCTCGAGGTGGCTGGTCAGACGACAGCGCCTCCTCCAAGGATTGTGGGCCCACCGCCCCTTGCACTCGGCCTTGACCCCACCATTTATCTATGAGGAGGGCTTTTCATGAACCAGACAGGCTGGAAGCAGGGCACCACGGACAGGCCTGCGGAGCGCCCACCAGCGTCCACCCACATCTCCTCCTGTGTCACCGACCAGCAATACCGCGGGGACCATTACCTGGGCAAGGAGAAGCTCCGAGCTCAGGGGCGGCAGGGCGCCCACAGGATCCTCCGCTCCAGCCGGAATGGGACAACATGGCCTGTGCCCCCGTCACCTTCAACCAGCCTTTTGGCGCTGAGAGCCCCGAGGGCGACTTCCGTGAACTTGGGACCCTCTGCGACCGCGACGTGACGCAGAAGCACCCCTGCAAGGCTGTGCCTGGTGGCCAGGGAGAGGGCCCCGCACCGGCGAGGACACGGTCCGGGAAGACAGAGTCAAGGTGTGGAGATGTGTCTCGGAGCAGCAGGGAACTACGTGGTCCTGAGTCAGTGCGTGCGGAGCCCCAAGCCAGAGCGCGAGGCCATCGAGGCGTCCCTGGACACTCCCAGGCTGCCCCGCGGCTCCACCACGGTCACCTGCACGGCTGTTAAGTCTCCACGTGCAGAACCAGCAGGAGGTGGGACCCGGCACTCTTCCTCCTGCCAGTGCAGGAGGGTGAAGGCGGCTGGTGGCTGCAGCTCAGAGATGAAGTCGAGGTCCCCTCCCAACAGCGGCGGCGGCGCAATGAGCTGGGGACAAAGTGGGGACAAGGAGACCGCTCCTCCTCCTTCTGCTGGAGGCTGCGGCTGGACCTGACTGACGTCGGGGCGTGAAGCCCGTACGCGAGGCGTCGGCGGCATGGCTGCGAGCGGACGCATGCGCGCACTGCGACGTGAGGCCACAGGTGTGCGCTTCCACCGGAGGCGGAGACCTGTACAGCGGCCAGTGACGCCGCACCGAGCAGGAGGAGCCAGCGGGCTAGGTGATCCCCCGCAAGTTGGAGCCCCAGGCGCCACTGCACCCCTTTGTGCTGTCCCCACTTTCCACCTCCACGTGGGACAAACTTCACGACCAGAGGCCCCCCAACCCAGAACATTCCACAGCCCTGGGCCCTGCTGCAGCTGGGCCGCCCTCAGCCTGCCGGAACCGGCTTCTGTCCCCAGAGCAAGACAAGAAACAGGTGGGCCTTCTCACTGTCCCAGCTCCGAGGCGCAGGACAGGCGTCAGAGATTATGGAGTGGGACAATGGGTGGGCTTCGGGGGCAGTGGCCAATCCACACCTCCGGTGACCTTGCGCAAGCTCCTTGGAAGTCACAGCCAGCGGCTGGGCTGTCCACGTGGAGGTGCCTGCTGGGGGCTGAGAGGACGCCCAAGGTCACCCAGCTCAGAGCTGTGTGACATGCTGCCCAGCAAGCCACCGTGTCTAGAGTCCCGTGGTTTCCCTCAGCCCACCAGTTCCTACCAGCTCCACGTGAACTAGGATGCCCCCACCCAGAACCCCCGCCATTACATGCCCAAACAGAAGGACACCCACTTACTTTTGGAAAGAGACACTCTTAAAGAGGAATCACTAAAATGAGCCTGGCAGTTTGGATCTAAACGGGATTCCAGTGTGAGCCTGTGACTTTCAATATGTGGTAATAAAAATAGAAAGGAAGGCACATCTCTGTATGGAGCGCACCCACCTGCACTTCACCTGTGCACTTTTTCTTGACTTGTCAATACTTCTTTTTTTTTTTTTAAACACTAACTTTTCCCAGACTGGAGAAGGGCTCACCTCGGGGATGGCGTCATGGACATGTTCCCACACCATTTTTGCAGCGTGGGCATTGATATTAAAGCCTCCCCAGAGTCAGGTCCAAAGACTCATTGTACAGTTACCCCCTCACCCACTCGGGTAGGTGCTGGCCTTTTCTAATACACTTTTCTATCCTTGCACCACACCCCCACAAAAAAAGAAGTTAATGTGATGCCTACTTCATAGGTACATGCCTTCATAAATATAGAGCCTGCCTAAATCCACTGAGAAGACAGGACATAGACTAAACAAAAGCAATCTCGGACTCACACCTTGGTTTCTACTTAGTATTTTTCATCCAAAGAAAAACAGCGATTTGGAGAAATTTGCTGATTTGTGTACTAAGGCAAAGAAAATATAAGAGAACATGGAATATCTTCTGTCAGAAAGAAAGGTAATATTTAATAAATAAAAGAAATATGACAAAAGGATGCCGATAATAACCTGATGGGAATTTCCCTGGCCAAATCTGGGACAATTTGAGCATCAAAATAAATAACGATAGCAATTTTAAAAAACACATTAAAATAGGAAAATCACCACCACAGAAAAATAGTTTAATAAATGGGAATTTTAATGAAGTATGGGAAATTACATAATCATGATGCATCTCCCTGAAAAGTCCTTATTCATTGTGTTGGAGAAGGATAACTTCGTAGCGAAGACCAGCTGGTGGTGAGTAACTTAATAAAGTGAGCAAGGTGAACTTTGTTAGAAAAGGGGAAATGGAAATGTTGTGTCAACCCATAGGATGCAATGAGCATGCATTATTTAGAAGGATATTCTTGCCTAGCATGAAAAATATAAATCTAGTCATGATTAAACATTAGGCAAATGTGAATGGAAGGATGTTTTACAAAATAACTTGAAATCCTCAAGAAAGCAAGGTCATAAAACTCTGGAAAGTTGAGGAACTCATCCAGACTGAATAAAACTAAAGAGACAAGACAATAACACACAATGCATCCTCAGCTAGAACATATCACACCCTCATTGTTTAGCTTAAAAGGCGTTACTGAGACCTGAATTAATGCTAGAAGCAGATAGTATTTATGTTAATCAGCTGATTTTGACAGTTATATTAGTTATAGAGGAAAATGTCCCTATTTCTAAGAAATATGTTCTGAAGGGGAAAGATAAGACATCAGGTTAGCAAATTACTCTCAAGTGATTCAGAAGTTTTCACTGTGCTTTCAATTTTTCTGTAAGCTTCAGTCTGTCAGAAAAATTGAGAGAAGGTAAACAATAAATAATTCTTTTATGTAAAACTTATTTTTATAGTTAAGTTTGTGGAAATTCATATGGAACCATAAATATGAAACTGCATTCATTTATGCATATATGTTCAATCTATATTGATAAAATTGTGGCAACCACCATAAAATGATTGAGAAATTGGTAAACTGATGTTGCATCTTCTTTGCTCTGATTTTACTAAACTGCCTGCATACTCAAGTTTATTTTTATTTAAAGTATTTTATCTATAATGGGAATATTTTTTGTAAACGTAACTTATGTGCTTATCTTCCCTCATTCAATTTCCCAGAGTTAACCAATTTCTAAGGAATGCCTATGTAAATAAATAAGCACACATACAAATAAATATGTATGTATATGTGCATATATATGTACCATGTATCATACACATTCTTAAAACAGATGCATGTATTATAAGATATTATATATATATATATATATATATATATATATATATAGTCTCCCCCAAATAATATTATAGATATATTTTCTGGAACTTGCTGTATTTCTATGTCAGATAAATACATACCCATTTTCTCCCATCTGTTTAATAGTTTATAATGTAACTGTAGCTAATACAATCTGTATGCTTGAAATTATTATTTGGTTTGCTACAAATTTAAATGTGGCAGATTTGCTGCTGTCAGTTATTTATTATCTATATAACTACAACCTGGGATATATCATGTAGAATCAGTTTTATTATATTGGCATATGATATCTTGTGAAACCATTTTTCTGGACAGTGTGGCCATATTATTTACTGAGACAAAGATCTTGTTCTCCTAGGGATTATGTTCAAAGAAAGAGAATGTAAGTTGAATGTTTAAAAAATGTAATACCGATGTATTATAAAACCTGAAAACTCAAATCTTCATAAAAGGGAACACTTTCCAGAGTTCCGAATCTGGATATTTGTAGGCATTGAAATCCTGTCTGGTGGATGATACATAGATGAATACTGTTCAATGAAGTCCCTGTCAATTTGATCCAACTATTTACACACAGATTTTCTTAAAATATGCTATGCTCATTTATTTTGCAATCTAATGTCTAGTTAGAAGAAACTAATTATTTTAGTATCATTTTATAAATTTCTAATCGTATCTTTTGCATGCTGATCTTGATTTTATAATTTCTAGGAAGAAATCAGAAAATAATTTTACTTCCAAGTGCTAGGAAGGCATGCCTCTGATTCCTCCATGTCTGCTTTGTAAATACATTGGATAATTGCTGTCTTACTTTAAATGGTAACATTTATCACTGTAATAGTAAATGTAATTTTATGATTTTCAGGATTATTTTTCCTGATGATTAATATTTGATTTCTGTGCATGTTGAATATTTCCATTGAAGTGTATTCTTTTTACAATGTCTAGTGCGTCTCTGCAAATGGACTTTTTTAAAGATAGTATAGTCAGTAAACAAAATGGCACTGAATTAGATGATTTTCCATTCCTTGGAGACCAGAATAACTGTCAGTTAAATACTGCTTCTTCACAATGGTAACAGTAACTAATGTTTATAGTCCAGCAATAATGTTTAGTAGATTCCATTCAATAGCCCTTTTTCTTCCTAATAAATAAAATATTAAGTATTAAACAATTTTTTAAATAAAAATGACTTGAAATTTAGAGTTATTTTTCAGCTTTTCAAGGAAACATGAAATTTGAATGCCTTTTTGAGAGCACCTTGAAGTTTGAGACTTGAAATTTAGAATTTACATAATAATATAGAGAAAGTTAGCTATGCATATAATAAATAGGATACATAAAATCAAATAATTGTGATACTACATATTTTAAATCTATAATTTTCATTTTCAAAAAAAAAAAACATCAGAATAATTATTCCCTAAGCTATGGAGAAGAAAATATATATCAAAGGATAGAAGTAGAGATAATTTTCATTTTCTTCTAAAGATGTTATTTTTCCTCCTGAGTTGCTGATTTTATTACATCTTTGAGCCAGACTTTTTAATGAGAATCCTTATAAAATTATAATGTAGATGTATTTTTTAAAATCTGAAAAAGCATAAAATTTCCTTTATAGACAACTTGTCTTTTATCCACTATGTAAAGTCAAATATACTTATTAATCCTTAAAGGAATAATGATTCTTTTCAGGGAGAAAAAGCCAAATCAAATACATCGTAAAGGAAAAATACATATACTAGATGTTTTTGTATTTTTCCGATTATTTTGTGCCACCATAGTCAACAGTCAACAGTTCTTGAATAGCAGATCATTTTCTTGTGTTTTTGAAATGTTCTATAATTTAAATTACATAACTATTTAAAATATTAAATTATGTAGTTACCTATGAAGAAATCTGTTGTCTTAAAACAACTCTGTGAAGTATTATTTCTCTATAAAGAGGCAATCGTAGTGAGAATTTTTACCCTGTAGTGTTTCTCTGAAGTCTCTCTAAAGGTCAACTTTAGTACGGAGCCTCTTCTTCAGTCACTAGTTTCGTAAATGGGAAAACTGGTTACAGACATGATGTTTAGCCACAAATTGAAATAATACATTTTGACTTGAAGAACTGACACAGTTAAGCAAAATAATCATGAAGCCAATTCATAACATTGTATTAATAAAAAGAATAGACAGTTCAGACAAATGGCAGTCAAAGTTTAATTTAATGAAGATAAATCTGTCAAAATATAAATGTCAAAGATTGCATTCTATTGGTTGGAGACAAAAAAAAAAAACCTGATCAATAATGTCTGACAAAATGAATTTTTTTGAAAATTCAGTTGCTCAGTACATGCCAATTAAATTAGAAAAAGATGTTTTTGTTAAGTGATTTTTGTTCAGTCTCTAAGTTGTGACTTAGTCACACCCACACACATAAACAGAGCAGATCATTGTGAAAAGAGAAAAACCCAAATAATAGTGAGTAGGTCAGTAACTGTTAACATCTTAATGGAGTTTCAGACGAGCCTACAAGGAGTCAGAAGAAAGAAATTATGGAGGCTGCAGAGATGATCCTCCTGCTGTTATACATTGGAAGATCAGTTTGTCCTTTTAGGCTATTTCTGTGGCAGATACAGATGGTCAAGGACTATTTCGCCCTCGCTGCAAAGGTGTAGACCCTTTATGAATACTTTGCCAGATTCCTGTGCCATCCAGTCCTCTCCGAGTTTGCTGTTGAGAACATGACTTTCAGCCCCATGGGAATAATTCAGCTGACTGCTTTCCAGTGTGACTCTTGTCATCTCACACATGCAGCCATCAGTGTCCACGGCTCAGGCCTCTGCAAATCTCCAGAGCTGTGCCCTTTCCAAGGTGGGAATTCAGACAGGTCCATCCTCTCTAAACTGATTGCTGTCTGTTTTATTCAGTAAACCCTCAGGCTGTTGTGATTCTGTAACTCAGAGCTGTAACTTGCAACTGGAAAGTAACTGGTGGGCTTACTTCAGTGTTCCTTTTTTTTTTTTTTTTTTTTGTCAGGGCTTACAGACTTTCATTGCCTTTTGCCCAGTGTCTGTAAACACTTAAGTTTTTATTTCTTTTCTCTATCGCTTGTTTACAGCAGTTAATCCTGCAGGGACAGAAGTAGAAGTTATTTTCTCTCTCCTCCCCACCTCTTCCTCCTCTTGCTTTCTTTTCCATTGCCATTAAAGAAATGTGTTAGTAGTTATGTGAGAAATGAAATGGACATAGTTGATTGGAGTGCTAGGATGAAAGTGCTCAGTATCATAACTGGTGTACTGATAATCTAGAGGAAACAGGAGAGGATAAGATAGTAGCAATAATAATTGTGTTTTATTCAGGACTGAGTACGTGGGAGGTCAGTTAATGTAATACGCATCAATTAATTTTCAAAAAGAGCACTAAGACAGACTTCTATTTATAAGGCATTAGAAAATTCTTATGGCAATAAAGATGTATTTTTCACTCATATATATACATATATATGTGTGTGTGTGTATATATATATATATATACACACACATACATATTTGAATTGAGGGCAAAAGACAGTTTGGTTCAAGCCAGGGTACCAGAAAGTGCTGATAGGAATCTTTTTCATTTCTTTGCAGTAATTAGTATCTAAGCCTTCTCATTTCGATGAATTGCTCAAGCCAATTCCACTAGCATCAGCAACCCCTGAAATGTATCTAAAATGTGAAAGGCTATGATGCAATAAATAGATTGAGATTACTACATAATGCCAACTTTATTAGCAGCTTTGGCCTTTATGAAGTATGCATTATTAGTCACATTCCACGAGTGTATAAGCCTGTCAGTTTTCCTGTGCTGATTGGTGAGACCTCAGTGCCAAAGACCCTGGCTGTAGTCAAACCCTTGGAGGCTTATTATTAATAAGTCTCAGCACAGAGAATCCACACAGAGCTATCAGTAGCAGAGAGTGGTGGGCTTTCAGAAATCTATGTGTAGTGTATTAAGTTATAGAGAATGTTTAAATGTCATTGTTTTGTCAAATATTGATGTTATTGTAGACTCATGTAGAGAATGGACTTTTCCTAGGGAAATGGAGTTTCATAGCTCACAAAAACTTTTGAATTTGGGTTAAGATTAAGACAGTTAAAGCAGATTCATGATTGTAAAATTTGTTAAATGGAAAATCAGAAAAGGGTGAGTCAGAGTGAGTCTGTCAGCCACAAAATGGACTACATTAACTCATTGATTCTTTTGAAGCTATGACAAAGAAAAAGTTTTATGTTCGAGAGCAAATTTCAAAGTATTTTTGATATTTAAAAATAAGATTTCTTTTTCTTTTTTAAAAAAGAAATGGAGAAAAGCAGGAGCCGGCAGGAAGGAAGAAGCAGTTTATTTTTTTCTGTTTAGTTGTTCACCTTGCTGGTTCCCACTGGCCCTGGGACCTTGAGACAGATGTAATCTACATCCAGCTACCGCACCACCAGCATGTACCTAAAAGTAAGATTTCTAAAAATACCGTGAATTGCAACTTTCAAGAGAATTAAAAATACTGCACTTTAAATGAAAAATAGCCTGCAAAGAAGAGATGTATTACATGAAAACTTAAATCACTAAAGTTATTTTTTTAGGTAGAGGCATGATTTTTTCTTTTCATTTTAAGAATCAGTATTGATTTTTGTTTAAACAAGTATATCTCATATATATGCTTCCCACTTAACATTTTCCTCTATTTTCTCACTTTTCTTATTTCACAACTACTAATTGACACACTTTACTGATCCTCTAAATGATATTGGGTTGTCTCTTGATAATCACTCTGCACTAAGAAAAGAAAAAGTGAGACAGCTGCATTATGGTAGACAGAAGGATGACCCATTGAAATTGCCTGTATGCTCGTTCCTGAAACCCGTGAATTTGTTACCTTACTTGGTTAAAGAGAATGTATGGATATAATTAAGTCAATGACATTTAGAGAGGAGATTACCCTAGAAGCTGAAATGTAATCACAAGGGCCCTTACAAGTAGAAGAGGGAGGTAGAGATTGCATAAATGACAACATGAGAAGTACTCAGTTTATTATCTGAAAGATTGGAAACAGCAAATGTTGGCAAGAATGTGGAGAAAAGAGAATCCTTTACTCTGTTGGTGGAAGTGTAAGCTGGTGGAAATTCCTCAAAAAATTAAGAATACATGTGTCATATGATCCTGTCATGCCACTTCTGGGTATTTACCTGAAAAATACAAATTTGCAGAAATGTATACACCTTCCCCCCCAACCCTTGTTGATCGCAGAAGCAAATAATCGAAAACTACCAAGTGTCTGTCAACAAATGAATGGGTAAAGACATATGTACTACATCTATATGAATACTACTCAGTCCTTAAAAATGAAGTGCATTCATTTTCAACCACCTAGATAGAACTCATGGGAGTTAGGCTATAGGCGAAGTGAACAAATCAAAAGGAAAAATACAAATATTAGATGATCTCACTCGTAAGTGTAATATATAGTAATTAATCTAACAAACAGACAAAACAAAAACAAACACCAACCCTTGGACTTTGACAACAGGACTGATGTTATGAGCAGGGGAGGGATGAGGAGAGGGAGCAAGTGATAGTAGGGTCCAATGTACAGTGGTGGAGCTCAATTGGTAATTTAGTGGTGGTCATTGTGTATTATCTTGATTTTGATAATGAACCTGTATATCTGTATATTGTTTTGTAAGTCATAATTACCTAAATTTAAAAGTATTCATCTTGACATTGCTAGCTTTGAAGACAATGAACAATCTGTGAGCCAAGGAAAGGAGGCAGCCATTAGAAGATGGGAAATGCAAAGAAGTGGATCTTTTTCCTCGTGTCTCCAAGTAAGAATATAATCTGCTGATGTCTTGCTCTTAACCAAGTGGGATCCATGTGGAATTTCTGATCTATATAGGTGTCAGATCATACAGTTGTGATTTTTTTTTAGCCACCATATTTATGGCCATTTGTTGCAGAGGCAATAGAAAATGTAATCCACATAAGAAAAGAAAATAAGACAGTTGGTCCATCAGTGCAATTAAATATCTTAGAATGACTTAGGTAAGCTTTCAGTTGCCAGGAAATGTGAACTTTTGTTATCTATATACTTTGAAAGTTGGCATAAGCATGGTACATTAGTCAATACCACTGAAGTAATAAATGACCCAAATAGCTCACTTTCTTTTCATATGAAGTGGTATATACTGTGTGCATTCTGTGTAGGCTGCGTGGGAGGAGCTGTTGCTTTTTTCCAGGTGTCAAGTAAAAGTCTTGTTTAGAAAACTAGAGAAAAGTCAGCCCAATATATGATGCATGTAATCCATGGCAAATAAAGAGTAAGAGATATGATTGAAAATTAAGATTCTGCTTAGCACTTCTGCTCAGGTATGTCTGCTCAGGTAGTGTTCATTTAACTAACTCATTCCATTTACAAAAAATGTATCATCTGTCCTAGCCCCAAGTTAGTGAGTTTCCTACTTTCTTTCTACTAGAGGATTGAAAGTCCCATGACAATAGGTAGAAAAATGTATTAATTCTCATAGAGGGAAAGGTAAGTGAAATTATTAACAAAAGTAATAAAATCTACCTTGAATAGCTTCTTTATTAGAGCTTTGTAAATTGTCCTTATAAAAATATTCTGTGAAAAATGGAGGCTAAAGTTTTCAGATTTCCAGTTAAAATCATAGAAATTCTAATATATGTGTACATATATGTGTATGTTTCTAAGTAGTATTTTCTTTCCAGTGTTGGATTGTCCATGATCCTTTTAAGTGGTTTTGAGATCTAGAAGCTTAAATGGTACAAGTTCAATCATTTATCGAGGCTATTAATGGTTAATGTGTCTTTAAGGGCACATAAAATCCTGTTGTAATATTAGTAGTTGTTAATAATTACCTATACCATTATTTAATGATGAGCTTGCAAAGGTGAGTAATTGGTTTACAGATCTTTAGTAGATAATTTCATAAGAACAAAATTTATCTCAACTCTTTCACTTTGGTGTATATAAGGATAGTAAGGTTAAAATTTTACTTAATTCAAAAAATTTTGGAGTAATAAATTTGCTCCCAGACATCTAAAGTTATTATTTAAAAATATCATATGACTTTGCCTTTAATCCATCTCCTATCTTTAACCTTTGAAATATTGTTTATCAGTGTAAAATAATAGTATTCGTGGTCAATGAAATCCTTTTCTAACCTATTTTTAATCTGACATAATTTTAGAGTTGTTCATAGCTCAAAACAAGCTATATGCATATTTTAAGAATAGCAATATCAGTCATACAGACAATTCTTTTCTTCAGTTTTTCCTTACAAAAGCATTTTCTTTTATTAAATATAAGTTAGTATGCTCTTGTTTGCCAAGTAAACTGGATGTGGACAAATTACTCTCCAGGGCCACTTAAAACACTCTCACACTGTATAATAACCCCCCAACTGATAATAGTACATTTGTTTCTTTTGTTATTAAATTGTTTTGATCCGCTTAAATAATTATTTTAATTAGATCAAGTGTTTACACACTTTAAAAGTAAAATCTATATGATATAATTCTAGAAATATTTTATCATTTTCAGCATTTCAATTTCAATGTGTTTTACTACATTGACATTGTTTTTTTTTATTTTTTGTTATTGAAGGCAATTTTCATCATAACAATTTCAAGCTGTGCATTATAGTAAATCAACATCAGTATATAAAATATCATTTTTACTGCTAGCATTTCACTTATATTCTTCACCATACAATTAACATCACCCCTTTAAACATCAATTAATTTGCAATTGTTCATTCTTTAGTTGCTCTTTAAATAAAAATAACATTATTGCATTGAAATATTTGTGTATACTAAGTTTTTATCTTTATGTTCACAGGTACATCTTTTTTCACTTAATATATTTTTAGTGTGCTTTCCTATTTGGTACTCTATCTTCACAAATACAATACACTTCCAGTTTTAAAACTTTATTTACTGCCCTCTTCTTTAAACTGTGAATAGATATATCATACCTATAGTATACATATATATGTATGTATGATTGTGTCGTCATGTTTTCTTATATTTACTTTATAAAACTCATTTCAGTACCTATTTTTTCTTTAAGGAAATTATGGTGAAATTGTCTATATAGTTTGACTACATAAAAAGTAATTTACATATAATGAGTCGACTATGGAAATAAATACATTTGCTCCAACTAACTAGATAACTTGAGTTTAAAGAATGAACCAGTCAAAACTACTGAAATAAACTAATATTTATTAGGTTACCATACATACAAGAGCTCTCAATTCCAAAACTGATAGGCTGCTTTGGTCTAGGCGATATCCATGCAGCTTCCAAACTCAAGTCTTCTTTTTGTCCCTCTGATATGTGTTTATCTTATCCTTTAGCTAAGTAAGAGACTGATGTAAGAGCACTGACTCCAGGCATCGTGAACTATGTCCCAGGTGTCCTTGTTCTCCTAAAATTCTCATGAGTGTATTTTAAGAATGAAAGGATCAAAAGTTCCAAGAACTGCCTTTGATGAAAAGCTTTAAAGAGGACAATCTGTGGTGACAAACATAAGATAGTGCCATCCAAGTTGGGTTCCATTAGGTTTATCAAATAATTTATATTTTATAAATCTGTCATTTTACATTCTCTTCATATCATATGACTTTGCCTTTAATACATTTCATGTTTTTAACCTTGGAAATGTTTATCAGTGTAAAGTAGTAACAATTGTGGTCAATGATATCCTTTTTTAATTTTTTAAATCTGACATGCTTGAAGAGTTTTTCATATCTCAAAACATAAACTATATGCATATTTTCAGAATAGAAGCTGAATACCATTTTATATCATTCACTTCAGTCTGATCAAGAACCTTTCACATTGATTTTAGTGTAGACATGCTGGTGGCACATTCTCGCTGCTTTCATTCATCTGAAACTATCTTTATTTCAGTCTACTATTTAAGATAGTCTTAGCAGATAATCTAGATATATTTTTTCTTTCCATACTTTAGAGATCTCAGTAAATGATGTTTTAGTTTCCATAGTTTCTGATAAGACATCAACTGTCTTCATATTAATATTACTGTGCATATAAAGTATTCTCCCCCAGCCTCAGCACATTTCAAGATTATCTCTCAGGTCTTGATTTTCAAAAGTTTTATCCGTATGTGCTTATGTATCTTCAAATGTGTTAGCATGCTTTGGGTGTATTGAGCTTCCTGAAGTGTCTCTGAACTCTGTTTTGTTTCTCTTATCCTTTTCTGGCATTCTAATTATATATTAGATATTATATTATTCCCCTGATCTGAGCACTTGCTCTCTATTGCTAGTAGATTCTTATGGATGATTTGAACTAAACACAGACATTGTAAATTATCCAAAGAAAAATATATACAGATTTAATGATTCCAAATAACTAAATCTGTTCTAAATAAGGACTCATGTGTCTCAGTAAGTTTTTATATGATTGTATATTTAGTGTCCAATAGATGCAGATAACACACTCATGAACACAAACACTTTATTCCTCAGGAGGTTAGAAATCCCTGTTTTCTTTTATAAAACTCTTCCAGGAATTAAATTCTTCGTTTGTCTTAGGGAAATTCAAACTGAAGATAGTCTGGGCATGCCAGAGTTTATTTATCATGATTAACTTAATTTGTTTAGTCTTGCTTATATTGTTTTGAGGATTCCTGACAGTTTAAGAAACTGTATTGTCTTTAAACAATTTCTAGAATTGAAATATCAGATTATTTATTATAATACCTTAAAGATCAATTTCTTTGAAAATGTTATCTGTTCTCAAACTGTGCCAAGTATTACAGACAAGTTAAATCTATGACTATGTATTATTGTCATGAATCATTTAAATAGAAGAAAATTCAATTATCCAAAATTACAAATAATCCTATGAAAGCTAGATAAATAATAAATGAAGTAATTAGGTTAGGGATTCAAACATTTTTATTATATGCTTTCAGGTCTTACCAATAATAATATACACTCCTTGGGAAAAATAACTGATGTAGCTGACCAAGAATATATTTCTCTCTAATTATGAGGGAGCGACTTTGGGGAAATAAAGGATTCCAGTCTGAAATCTGGGTAAACATGCTGATAGCCAAACTTCTGATACATAGGAAAATTGTATTTTTTAGAAGGAGTGTTCTTATCTGTGAAAACTTGTTAATAGACTCTGGTTTATAATTCTGTATGATAAACAAAACTAGAATCTATAGACTTTCAAGTCATAGTTCTAAAATAAAGTTCAAGTAAGGTATATAAAAATCTGGGTATAAAAAATAGAATGATTCATAACCTAAGTTCTCCCTGTGTGGTATCTGACAAACCTAAGAGATGAAACATCACAACTATGAGCTAAAAAGCATAAAACATATCAGATGAAGGAAGCATGATTTTCTGAGCCACAGAAATTGTCACTTAATGATCTTAATTGTCACTTGATGATCACTAAATAAGATTTCTTATTCATCTATGTCTTACATAAAATTTAACTCTTGCTTGCTCCGATTGGTAATGGAGCAGCATGTTTCAGATTCAAGAACCTCAGTGACAGTTCAGATGTCTCTTCAAGAGATCTCTTGAAGAGATATCTGATACATAATTTCAATTATTTTGCATATATGCCCAGAAGTGGAATTACTGAAACATATAGTAGTTTCATTTTAATTTTTGAGGGCACTCCATTCTTTTTTCCATGGTAGCTGTAACAGGTCAGATTCCAATTTGTCACATCTCCGTCATCAATTAGCATTGTTTTTAGAACCCCTGCTAACAGGTGTGAGGTGATCTCATTGTGGTTTTGATCTTCATTTCCTAATGATGTGCAATGTGGAACACTTTTTCTATACATTGTGGTCATTTGTCATGTCTCTTTGGAAGAATGTCTGTTGAAGTCCTCTGGTCATTTTTTAATCAGGTAAAAAGTTTCTGTCTCACAAATGAATACTTTTTAGAGATCTATACAACATAGCACTTATAACCAAATATATTGTATTTTTTATTTTACAATCTGCTAAAAAGTTTAGTTATCACATTCAATGTTAACACACACAAAATACAAAGAAGTGTGGGGGTTGATGCATGTGTTTAGTATGTAGATTGTGGTAATGCTATATCACAGGTCTGTGCATATTGACCAGAGTATATATTGGTGTAGATTTTGTGTTTGAATGGACACTTTAGAGTAGTGATTCTCCTAGAGATAGTGTGTCCTAATTTTCAGAAACTTTGAAGAGCTTAGCTTCTATAACAAAGGAGATTTGTAACTGCGATTAGATCTAGACCATCAGTTTGGGGGTATTATCCTGGAGTACTGGGGCATGGGGAGAATACAGAGGATTCTGGTAAGAGGGAGGCAGGAGTATCACAGTCAACAAAGTAGATGATGAGAGGGAAGCAGAGTCATTGTGAGGTGCTGGCTGTGAAGATGAAGGGGCCATCAGCCCAGGTGAGAAGCAGCTGCTTGGAGCTAGAAAAAGGCAGAGAAGCAAATTATCCTCATGAGCCTGAGAAAGCAAGACCTTGGACCCCTCAAGTCAGGAGTTAATAATCTCTGTAGTTTTAAGCCATTAAGTTTGTAATCATTGTTTATAACAGCAATAGGAAACTTGAGAACATTCCATTTTGTCTTTTGACAATTAGATGGACAGCATCTGAATCCACTTTTCTTCCAGTTGTAATTGACCCTGCTTAGTGAACATTTGGAATGGCCTGTGCCTCCTCAGTAATGAAAGTAAGCTCTGCTGAGTTCCAGAGGGGTAACAGTAGATCTCTACTCCAGTTGAGGTGAAAAAGGAGTTTCAGTTTCTCTAGCTCCTTTTGAGAACCTTCCTTTTGGACGATATACAAGGAAGATGTTTTCTGTGGGGCTAAGAGTAGATTATTGAAGCTTAAACAATGTGGCTCTTCTTACTGCCTCATTTCTGTTTGGAGTGGTGAGATCTACACTGGAACAGCAATATATAAGGGTAACTGGTATGCCGTTGAGGACATACACAACACTTTCTTTTCTCTTCTAATTTAGGAATATACCCAAGTACAGTTTGCCTGGTCTTGGACACTTGGTGATCTGGCCCCCTTAGCTCAAAAGGAGTTAACAACCATAGATGCACATATGGAAAATACAGGCTGTGTCATGAATCCAGCTAAAATCTAAGGCCCAATCTAATCTGTGAACTTTCTGAGAATTACATAGACTGGACCAACCAAACACTGTCCTCTAATTGTGAGAAATACATTGTTCTCTCTTACAGACTTTGCTAACAGACAAGAATCTTGCTGTTAGGTTATTCAGGTATTGAAGAAACCATATTCATATAAAAATCCCTTTCAGTTCTAATCACAATGTTAGAAGAGAATGATAAGAAATTAAGAGGGGTCCTGAAGAGAAATAAGAATTAAAAGATGCACACAAGCCAGCAATCCGAGCAGTCCACCTGAATCTTTCTGATGCGTCTGGTTAGTTGATACAGAAGTATCTACAAGTTCAGCATTGCAGACCAGAATGTTTGTCACAAGTGAAGCAGTTAAGTAGAATGTCTCTTGATATTTTTACTCCAGAGCTGCCTAATAAAACTGCTGGTAAAAGCCCAAATGAACAATTGCTAGATTTTTATAGGGAGTCAGTCAACACCAGATTATATTAATCTGAACCAGTAGCCCCAGAGTGTGATAAATGAGTGTAATCATGGATCTATAACTGTTTCCTCTAGACTTTACTAATTTTGTTGGAATCAACTCTATAAATACAAGTAGAGATCTGGAATAGGAAATTAGTTGCCAGTTTAATTTATCTAGAGATTTTCTCCTCATCGAGGTATCTATTTCACCACCACATAAGTAGAGATGTGAATGGGGAAACATAATATTATGTGAACCTTCTTGTCTTCTTCACCTTAAAGCAGCAGACTCTAAGAAATTGAAATGGATGTTTGAAACACATGTTGGACAATGGAAGTTTCTAGGATCAGAATGTGGCAAAAAATATAATTTCATAATCATCTCTTTCCAACCTAAGAGAAATTTAATTTTATCTGAACTGATCCAGTGTCCCCAGGCTCAAGCTTAAATTTACATTATTAAGAGAGCTGAAATCACTGCTCAGGATATAAGATTGATTGCATTGCAGTCATTAGTTTGGGTTTTTATAGGTTCTTTTAGTGAGCGATCCCTTTACTTCTTGAATCCTCATGAATACAGGTCTGTTACCAGCTGTCTGGTTTTTGTTGTTATTTCTATCTACCAATTTATTTTTATCATATCTGTCAGTACATCTTACATATAGAATTAGAAACACCGATTATGGTAGATTTCCTGGGTCAAAACAGGCAATAAATGGATAAAAAATAAAATAGAATATATTGATGGCAAAGGCAGTAAAAGTTAGATTTTGATCACACCCCCTAAAAAATACAATTACACTATTTCCCTGTTAGCACTTCAGATTAAGAGAATAAACTCTTTGATCTAGTATTGACTAATAGTGTTAGAGAAAGCCTGGATGAATTTCATTTGGCAGAAGAAGACTAGATTTATACTGATCTTCAAGCACTTTTAAAAGATGATTTATAGTAGGTGTGATATGGAAGCAACCTAAGTATCTGTTGATGATGACTGGCTAAGGAAGACATGGTATACACACCCAATGTAATATTACTCAGCCATGAACAAGGACATGTTGCCAGTGGCAACAATATGTTGGTATTATGCTGAATGAAATGACTCATATAGAAAAAGACATCTGATTTCACTCACATGTGAAATATTAGGAACAAAAATTCCAATTTATAGATACAGAAAACAGATTAGCAGTTACCAGAAAGAAAGGAGGTCGGGGTAAAATGAATAAAGGGATTCAAATGTATGATGATGGATGGGAACTTGACCAGTGTTGGAACATGCTGGCGTGCAGAGATGTATAAATACAGTGCTGTGCACCTGAAACATAATGTTAGGAAGTGCTATTACCTCAATGTAATCAACATCAATAAAGTAAATAAAATCAATATGATCTGATGGATCAGAGAAAAAGATGTAAAGTAGCCTGTCCTTAATGATTCAAAGTCAAGTTAATGGGATAAAGTAGAGGATCCTACAGAGTAAGCCCTCTTCATTCCTAGGGTTGTCAAACTATGTAATATGTGCTAAAACTGCTGCCTCGATATCATAGAAAGCATACCAGTACTGCCTTCCCGCTTCATCAGGTCTTCTGTGGTCTACTGACTAAATCACCTGTCAATGTGCATGAAATGAAAGAAGGACAAGATGGGTGGTGGGCTCAGCAGAATGCTGACTATCAGAGTCTTTAGCCTAACTAGCCAGCAATTTCCACCTCAGTGTGTTCATGGAGCACAGGGTTCAAGTACGTTTTGCTCTTTTCAGGAGTTCTCCACCATATCTGACTTTAATGATCTCCTCCCCTTCTTCCCCACTAAGAAAGCACCCAAGTTTTTATCTTCAATACCATTTACATCTTTGAGACAATAGACAGGAAAAAGCTTGGACTTGCTAGCCTATCTAATTGCTACCTTGGACTAGCTACTTAAGTGTAATAATCTTTTTTCTTACTGAAAATTCCTGTCAAGAGCTTAGTTCAGTGCCTGGCACTTAGCAAGTATAGTTTTGCATTTATTAAGGATCTTTGTACCAGTCGCTGTTAAAGAAGAAAAAGATTAAGTGATGTGGCATTTTACTAAGGTTGTTTGCAACCTGATGGGGCCAGAGGCATGAAGGCAGCTTTTCAATAAAATGCCTGGCCCAGAGTTCCCTGGGGAAACTTCTGGAGGAGACACTGGACTTTGCTGAAGGACCAGTAGGTTTAACTGCACATTCAGGCAAGGCATGGCATCCAGGCATCCAGAGGAAGTGAGGACAAGGCCCAGATGTGTGTCACTGAGGGCCAGCCACAAGCAAGGCGCAAGTGGTGAGTGCACAGTCGGTTGGAGAGCAAGGTGTATGCATATAGGACCTCAGTAACCAAAGCTGCTGGAAATTCTGTTTTATGCTTGCATTTTTCCTTGAAATTTCATCCTTTAATTAATGACGTTCTTGTCTTGCATTTCTCTCTATGCCTGTTATAACCCAGAATAACACTGTGGACAGAGACTATGAAACAGGTCATTTACAAAATAAATTATTGAAATTTCTGTTATTTAAATGAGCAAGGAATAAAGAAAAATCCTTGTATAATTAATTAATACATATGAAAATTATTTTACTAAGAGTCTAAGTCATTTCTTACAAATGTATAAACAATAGAAAGCAAATTAAAATAGAACTGAATAACCTTGAGGCTGTTAGGTAGGACTGTGGCTCAGGCTCTGACACAGCAGATATCACCCCCTCAGAAGTACTCAGAAGACTTTTATGAGAAGCCCTTCAGTATACAATGATTAAGCTGTTTTCAGAGGTAGAATATACCCAATTGACAGTTTGGGGGGACACCCAATATTTGGGAGTATATACTCATACCCAAATTGTTTAATTTCCTATATATGCAATGGAACAAAACAGTAGTTGCATCAGCATCTGCCCCCCATGTACCAAAAGTTTGGTCAAGATATCAGGAATTGATTGTGGTGTTTTGAGGCTACGAAATAGTCTTAGAAGCTTTTTATCAGTGATTTGAGAACTTTTTAATCCAAACAGAGGCATTAAGTAACTCTCTTTAACAATGGAGAGAAAACACAGTTCAGTTCGAACTAAATGGAATCAATGATATGGTTGCATTTATAACAGCAAATTCTGGGAGTAGCCCCTATGCTCTCCCAGGAAGAATTATTAGATAAAAGATTCACAATGAACTCTGATGTTTGCAAAGCTCTGTGTTCTTAGAGACACAAGTCAAAGACACATAGTGGTGGGAAAGTTTTGGTAAGGTTGGCCATCATTAGAAAATGTGACCTTCATTGTTTTCTAATGCATCAGCTACCACAGATGATAATAATTGCTATCTTCCTTTCTTATTCATTTTAACCTCTTTGTTATGTTTACCCTTAACCCTGTGAGGCAACAGCTTGGGAATGAAAGCAAAGACAGCACAGTGTTATCCTTGGAGCTGGGAGGAAGTAAATGAAAAATATTATATAATAATCAGTAGAAGCTGGTATCCTGTATGAGGCTACCTGGAATATATTAGTCCACAAACAAGGTAGAATACAGAATTGACTGAAAAATTGCCTCTAGTCATCACCATAGTTATTTCTAATATGGAAAAATTTCCTTGCACTGAGAAATAATGGAATATATTATGGTAATCTTAATTTACACATAGTGTGAAAAAATATGATTTTAATAATTTTTTTATCATAACAATGTGGTAGCAAAGAGTATAAGTCCCTTTATTTGAAAACCTGATTTATGCATACCATAATCAGTATAAGAAAATATTTTGGGAAGCTAAGATAAAGAATTGATATAATATCTGTAGGAAAAAAATGAGCTTTAAGGAAGTGAATTTGACCTTAGGAAAATTACACAATTAAATGCCTCCAACACACAGAAAAGTTCAATTGTTATGGACACCAGGGGATACATTGTAATTCAACTGATTAAAGAATATTGATAATACCTATGGAAATATATAAGTAACACGGCCCATGTCTGGTAGATGGAATTCCAGGCCCCCGTAGAAAACATGCAGGTGATCACCAGGTATCAGTGATTCATAGGAAGAAGAGTCATTATTTATGCAAGACTCTTAACAGGGTATTTATGATTAAGAATTGGACAGTAGCCCTAGAACTACAGGCTTCATTCCTTGAAAGCATGTCATCTGTGCTGCAGTAGAAAGTGGAGATGGTCAAACAATTATTCTCCGTTAAGTGAGGTAAAGTGATAGGACTTGTCTACTTTCGGTTAACACAAAAAACAAAAAAATAGTTCTGCTGTGAAAATAAAGACCCTGAGACCTGCACTTAAAGTGTCAGATCACTTTCTGCTTCATGTGAGACTATCCATTATCTGTATCCTTGAAATTGGCTATAAATCTTGAATAATGGATAAGGTCTCTGGTCTTATGAATCTAGCTTGACAGTCATTGAATTTGGAGGGACACAATTCAATCCATAGTATAGATGCTGCTCCTCAGGATGCCAATTAAAACCTCAGATTGCTTGCTAAGTTTTCTAAATTTTTATCATCTTTAAGAGCTAATGTTTGTCCTCTTAGCCCAACCTCTCCTTTTCCCAATTGTGTCTTCTGATTTCTACAATATTGACTCAAGAGGAAGGATGAACAGATGTCACATTTTCATATTTTTTTTCTTATCATTCTCATCACTTTCTAAACATGTTCTGCACTGGATTCTTTATCAGTCATGTCGTAGGAGGGAGCATGGTGGGGACAGCTGTAGGCTTAATGAGCATATCAGGCTGAACAGTTAGCCACTACTTTTTTTTGCCTCCCATGCATTGTGTCCTTATTTCATTTTTATTAATATTTACCACAACTCACTGAGGTAGAACAGCTGTTATTCATAAAGTATAGATGATTAGACTTAGACATTTTAAACAATTTTCACAAAATTGTATATTATTAAACTACAAATATTGGGCCTCTTGTCAGAGTTTCCCATAACAAAAAAACCTCACATTGAACTAAAACATAAAGATCTAATGATTTATGACATAAAAGATACTAAACCCAACTCTAATACCATATTTAATAGAAAGGGTTTCCTAATTTCCACAATCACTTTGAATGTCCAAACATTGAGGGGAAAAGTACATTCATATGTTATAAATGTACCTCTCAAATTGTATGCTTAAGGTATATTCTTTAACTTAGCAATACCAATGATAAAAATTATGAGTGTACATGAAATTGTGTTCTGATTTTCTTATTATTCTCTTTCTGTACCAGTAATAAAAAAGAGAGGATCTTAAAACAATCAAAGCACCTGAAATCTTAGCCTTATTAACACCCAATTTATTTTTTCTCATCTGTTTTGTTTTGAGTTTCTTGATCTTTTTTATTCTTGCTCCTACTTCCCATACTTCTTTTTAAATTAAACTTAAAATATCTCCTATCAATTAAAATACCCTTTAATCTCATACTGACAGTGACAGGAAAGTAAAGTGCTTTATAAACTAATAAAATGATTAACAAGACATGCCTGAAAGAATGTTTGTTGCTCAAAAGCATAATTTAGCTAGAAGCAAAACTTAGAAGTGAATTAATCAACAATGATATATGATAAGAATAGTCATTTATTTTCTTTGACAAACTTTCGTAAGACTTAATACATATGAAATGGTATACTTCACTCTGAAAATTATCTATTTATGATCAAAGTACAAAAATATTAAAACTTCTAGCACTAATGAGTAGATTTCTGAACATTTGCATAGAAATAGTAACTCTTGGCTGTAGGCTTCAATGATCATAGGAATTAAATTTTTTCTCTAAGAAAGTACACATCTCTATTTTCTTCCTGTTTCCCAACTGAATGAAATTTAATAGTAGGCATGATATATATTAATTTTATTTCTATTCAGCTGAGTTGGAAAAGATCTTATTTGGTTCAAGAAACATTGTTAATTGTATGTATTCTTAAATGCTGAAGAATCTATATCAACAGTTTATAAGCCTCATGCAAAGCACAGGCAAAAACTATCTCTGGGATGTCAGTTGGGTGATAGTATGAGAGCATCATGAAGAAATTACAAAAGGGAAAATTTTAAATTTAAGTCAAACATAATTTGTAAACCTGGGCTGGATTAAATCATGTCTAATTGCTATTTGTCTGATATAGGTGTTCTTGACCTCATTATTTCTGCAGTGTATTTCTATACCAAAGATAAATGCCTATTTCTTGCCCCCAAATAAATCCTCTCTTTCTCTAATTCAGCATGTTATTGACCTCATCAAAATATTTTTTACGTTTACTCTGTATATGTATATATAAAATATAGCTCGAATTATGAACATAGTGCTGTTTCCATTTGCCTTACATTTTGATGCTATAATTTCTGTTGCATGTATGATATTGTCGAGATTCAAACTAGAATAAATAAAATACTGATGCTTGATTTCTTCCAATGAATATTTTTATTTTAAAGAGGACTAAAGGAAGCAGGAATTAAGGCAAATAGGCAGGCAAGGGGGGAAAGAGAGAAGATGAAGAAGCATATTCATTCATTTGTTCATTTTGATTCTCCTATCCTTCCCACCTACCTGGGTCCTTGGGCTTTTAATGTGGGTTACACTGCCATAGCCACAGACTTGACACTAAGCCATTAGGGCATGCCTGGACAACTTTTTCTTACAGTAAATAGAAGAAAAATTTCTGAGCACTTGATTGTCTAAATATGATTAAACTTAAAATCTTGTATACTAGATATTAAGTAAAAGAAATACATTATCAATAAAGGCCCCTCTATTACTGATCAATTAATGCTTATTTGAGTGGTACTATTTTTAAACTCAATAGCTTCTATTTTCAATACTTTACTAATACATTTATACACGGTAGCAAAGAAAAGTGGGACTATATCTGTACATCTAGTTATAGTGATAATTCTTAATTGATGTTTACATTAATCGATACACAGATTTTGGAACAAAAATCAAAGTTTTCCAGCGAACAAGTGACTTTTCTTTATTCAAATATAAAGTAAAATGGAAGTAACCTCAGTATCAACTCTTTAGCAAAAATGAAACTCACTTCAAATATTTCAAACATTTGTAATCATTTTATTTTATATATTTTAGATAAATACAATAAATTGAAGAGTGACCCTAACAGAGAGTGAAATTCCCCAGCTGCACAATAGGTATATGACTAGGCATAGCATGAATTTATGTGTTTTGATATTCAGTATGTGCCTCAGCATGAGCTGAAAAATCATCAACTTTAAAATATGGAGTCCTGTATGATACTAAAAGTGTTTTCTTTTTGGTGATAGTTCATCTAACTCTATGGGTTCAACTTAATCTTACTTAATATGAATGATAATTGATTTTAGAAATTAATAGAATCTGTGAGGAATAAAATTGCATTTTATGATTTATAATAAACATGAATATTAGGACATATTAACAAGAATCCTGAAGGAACATTCAAAATGATACTAAAATTACATATAATGTATAGAGAGATAAAAGAAAAAATAAAATATAGCTTTTTTTTTAGGAGGAAGAAGAGAGGGAAGGAGAGAGGGAGTAAGGAAAGAGGAAGGAAGGGGAGGAAGAGAGGAAGGTCTGTTTATTTTTGTTGGTTCCCCCCAACCCCAGGTCCTGAACCAGGGTCCTTGGGCTTTACATGAGCTACACCCACCAGTTGACATAGTTGCTGAGCCACCAGGGTGTGTCGCAGTTGGTTTTAATTATTTGTTTTTTTCCTTCCCCTGCCCCTGTGTCTCAGACCCAGATGCTTGGGCTCCACATGGCCTGCACCTTAGTCACCTGAACTGCAGAGGGGCAGCCAGTTACTTCTTAAAATACAAGAGATTGTGAAGGTCGGTTAATGTACCTTCTAGTTTAAATTTTAGAAAGTCTAACAACAAGAAAAAAATAGGAGAGTGACATGAAATGACCCACATGCCGGGTTGAATAGTGCCCCCCGCAGTCCCAGTTCATGTCCTGAGGGCACCTGCATTTATGACATGTGCAATTTTAGCCTTTACAGATGTCATTGGTTAAGATGAGGTCGTACAGGAGTAGGAGCAGCTCCTCAGTACAATAAGGTTGATGTCTTTATAAACAGAGAGGAGAGAATTCCACTTGCAGACAGAGTCAGTGGTGTGATGTGTCTCCAGATTAAAGAATGCCAAGGATTTCAGCAGCCACCAGAAACCAGAAGGGCCTGGAGCAGATCTTTCCTAAGAGCATCTAGAAGTAACCAAACCTTCTGGCACTTTCACTTCAGACTTGTGTCCTCCAGGACTATGAGACAACACACGTCAATGCAGTTAGGTCATTTGCTATGGCAACCGTGATAAGTAGAACACAGCCCATATGCATGGACTATCCAGAATTTAGTTGCATTCAGGCACAGCTGTGTATACAGGCACAGATGGAACAAAGGCCACAGAAGTAGGGCCTGCCTTCCCCTGTGTTGACTTTATTTTCAAGAAAATGATGACCAGAACCTCTCAACTAATAGCAGTCTTACCAACCAAGTCTTATCAACCCAAGAAGAGTGAAAATCCTTTCCTAATAGAACCACATGAAAAGGCTCAGGATAAGGAACACTTCCCTAGATTAAATATGCTTAAAATAATCAAGATAGCCAAAGGATTAAGAATGCTGATTGAAAACCCTGAGGCATACATTAAACAGCTGGGTCTGCTTTGGAGAAGAGAGGCGATTGCTTAAAGAAATTTTGTAGAATGGTAGCCCCGTCTGTGCCTTTCAAGAATTAGCGGATAGTCACATAGCAAAATATATGGGATACTCTATATGGTAATGGAAAATTTATGCTGAAATAGAATTATTGAAAGATTGTTTCTATCCATTTGAATACTTAAGAATATCTTCAGAGAAATATGACTTACAATTAAACATATTCAAACATGCCGCCCTCAAAATGAGTACTGTCAATACCTGTAGAAAACTAGGCAAGTTAAGAGTTAAAAATGAATCAGGAAGAGGGTGCTGAAAATCCATTCCATCTTTTCTTGCCTGATTTTTATTGAGAAATCATCCATATATTCTGCAGAACACTTTTCCTAATTGCCTGATGCAAAAATACTTTCACTGTTATTAAATTAGGGATCACAAATGTAAATGATATATTCACTTAAATGTAATATCATCTATTTAAAATGGTCTTTGAATATGAGACAAAAAACACACATTTAGCACAGATATAAATTAAAATGTGGCCAACACTTCTGATTTATAAAGGAAACACATGTAAAAATCATATTGGAATCATATTTTTCCCTCTTAAATGTTTAGAGATGCTATAGATATTTCAGAGTCTTTTCTCATCATTTTACAAATTCTATTACGTGAATAGGCAGGTCGTACTTAGCTACCATATTTGTAATGTATGCCTATTAGTCTGATGAAACAAATGTGTATTTGTATATAAAATAAAGAACAAGTACATATTAATTTAGGGAAAGGCATTTGTTAAACCAATGATTATTGTCATAGTGAGTGATCAATAACTTTATTCACCAAATAAGATACCATCATAAATTCAGTGGAAGAAACAATTTTGAGTTGAATTTCAAAGGGTAAATCAATGATAAGTGAAAACACCTCAGTGCAGAAGGTAGGCACAGGGACAAAAGAAGAATGTAAAGAAGAAATCTGCCTGGGTGAAAAATGGAGATTAGTGAGTTTGAAAAAGCAGACAAAACTGAGGGTACATAACCAAGTATGAGACCTTGAAAAGGAGGTACTGATTTAGTTCTACTGCAGAGAACATGTGCACCTCTTCTGTGTATTTTCAAATGAGAAAGGTGTGAATGTTATGCCAAAAAACAGGTAAGAAGACTAGAACAAAAGGATGCAATTTGTAGAAACAAAACATTGTTTCATGGTAATAGCCAATGTTTTCCAGGATCAACAGGCTGCAGATGGAAGGTTTTTGAGAAGCTGCTGGGTACACTGCATCAAAACCTTTGTATCTGCCTGAGTTTTGAAGTCCCTCCACAGGGACTCTTCAGTTTATGTTAAATTAATGCATATCATTTTAATAACAGTGGCATGTTAATGTCGTGTGAACCTGGCTGGACTTTTAAACAAAAAGTTTGTCAAAAGCATAAAATCCTTGTGACTAACCAATTGAGTTTGCTTAGTAAGAAGAAACTTGGGGGAAACTACCCAAGATTATCAGTATTGTACATTGTTGAAAATTATCGCATGGTTAATCAAGGATTACAGCCTTTATCAGAAATTAATTTGTTGTAATATTTGAAACCCTTACTGGAAGATCAATACTGCTAAAATCTAAAAAATAACTTCTCTATCTCATTTTTTCATCCCTTATTTTCCCACTCTTTTGTTTATTATCTTGTCCAAATATTGCCATTAAAGCACAGGCAGATTTATTTACAGTATGTGTTTTTTGTCATTGGGATAATCTGCTAAAACAGAGAAGCACCTTCTTAAGCATTAGCAATTAATGAAGTGGGTTTGTGTATATAGAGAGAGGAAGCTCCTGTCTGTGACCATCCCTGAGTAATTTCTCATGTCATCAAAGGAAAGGCTCAGTGTTCATGTGGCAGACAATATGATACTGGACAGGAATGACTTATAGAAATTAGAGAATGGAAACTTGTGTCCTGTGTCCTCCGAGCTACTGTGAGATTACCCTAAACCTACTACATGCAGCATTTTTCCTGTACATTTCAAAATTGTTACCAGTATGTCTGTCTTCTTCTTCTGCTGCTGGGCAAGATTTCTTCCCCTCCTCTTCAACTCCAATTTCTTCTTGGTTCACATACAGATGTTAAGAGCAAGCATAAGAAATGTGAAAAACACATTGTGTTCTTTTTTTTTTTTTTTTTTTTTTTTTTTT